>JAOTQR010104249.1:9720-27920 GCA_025774065.1 Solanum ossicruentum | reverse complement strand
CTAACCAAATACCAGAAATATACTTAAGTTTAACTTACCCAGCGTCCACAACAAAATTTTCCAATTGTATAGTTATCGTTAATTAAAATAATTACGGGGTCTAACATGATTAGCTTGAACTGTTTTTTGACTTTATTTTCTCCCATCAAATCGCTATGTATGCATACTTGCAAATAAGTACATGAGTTGAATTTGTCTCAACAAATATTATAAAAATAATAGGATAACTACATTTCTAATCATAGCAAAAAAAATTTGATTTGCTCCAAAACCAAGGATTTACTCCATCTTCAACATGCCTAGCTTCAACTTGATCTTCTCAATTGATTCCTACTAAAAGCCTTTGTGAAAATATATGCAACGTGATCTTCAGTTTTGCAAAATTGCATATAGATATTCCTTTTTCAACATTGTCCCTTAGAAAATGGTGTCTCACATCAATATGATTGGTCCTTTTGTGATGGACCGGATTCTTCGCCATGTTCAAAGAACTTGTGTTGTTACACAATAATGAAATAGCATGTGTGATGACACCAAATTCCTTTTGTTGCTGTTTTATTTATAACAATTTGGAACAACAAGAGGCAGTAGCTACATACTCAACTTCAATAGTTGAAAGAGCAACATAATTTTATTTCTTGGTTCCCCAAGATACAAGACACGATCCAAGAAAGTGATCCATTCTAAAAGTGATCTTTCTATCTACTTGATACCTAACATAGTCAGTAATAATATAATCAATCAACTCAAAAGAATCACCTATAGGATAGTATAAGACCAGGTCCCACATTTTCTTCATGTACCTCACTATTCTTTTAGCTGCCTTCAAGTGGGACTCCTTTAGATTTGATTGAAACCTTGCACACATTCCAACACTAAATACAATGTCTAGTGTGCTTGCAGTCAAACATAGTGTGATCCTATGATACCTCTATACATAGTCTCATTAACATTGGGACCAGGTTCATCAACATCTAGCTTCGAATTTGTTTCCATAGGACTATCAATAGGCTTTGCATCTTCTATTTGAAATTTCTCCAGTAAATCCTTGATTCATTTCTCTTGATTAATTGAGGTTCCTATAGGAGTTTATTTAATATGAAAACCTAAAAAGAAACTCAATTCACCCATCATGTTTATTTCAAATTCACTCCCTATCAGCTTTGAGAATTCACCACACATAGATAGAAGTAGCACCACAGATGATATCATCAACATCGACTTGAATTATGAGCATCCCTCTTCCTTTTGTCTTCAAAAATATTGTATGATCAATTTTTCTCTTTTGAACCTATTCTCCAAAAGGAACTTGGACAACATCTCATACCATGCTCTAGGTGCTTGTTTCATGTATGACCTTGTCTAATTTGAACACATGGTTGCGATGATCAATATCTTCAAACCCATAAGGTTACTTGACAAACACTTCCTACTTTAGGTACCATTCAAGAAAGCAATTTGGACATCCATTTGATAGAGTTTGAAACCCATGAATGTTACGAAAGCTATTAAAATTTTGATGGCATCTACTCCTACAACATGAAAAAATGTCTCATCATAATCATTGCCTTCTTCCTAGTTATAACTTTGAACCACCAACCTTGATTTGTTTCAAGCAATATCTCCATGTTCATCTAGCTTTTTCCTAAAGACCCACATAGTTCCAATGATTGTTCTATCAGATGGTGCAAGGACCATGTGCCACACCTTATTTCTTTCAAACCGATGCTACTCTTCTTGCATGGTATTCAACCAATCAACCTCTTAGGGCCTCTTTCACCATTTTAGGCTCAATAGAAGAGACAAAGGCTGAAAATGCGACCATGTTCTTCATCTTGGATCTGGTTTGAATTCTAGAGTCCAAAGGTGAGTTGACATTATCTAAGGGATGAATAGATCTAAGTCTCCATGATGATGTTTTGGGAGCTTGACTTTCTTGTTTTCCACACTAACTTCTCCATCATCTGTATTTTTAGGCTATTCAGCAGTGCGTTGTTCATTATCAGCAACTAGTTTAGGAGCAGGTCCCGCATCAGGAACACCTACATCACGTGAAACATCAAAATCAAAATTAGTCTGCTTCAAGTTTCTTTCACCACTTTGATCAGCATTGAAACCATCCATATGGAACTGCAGTAGTTCTTCAAATTCAGTATCATCTTAATCTTTTAATTTTTCAACTTCACCAGACTCATGAAAGATCACATGGGCACTTTCTTCAACGCATTGTGTTCTTTTGTTGAATACTCTATAAGCCTTGCCGAAATTTGAGTAACTAATAAATGCACCTTCATCACTTCTTACATCAAATTTTCCCAAGTCTTCCTTGCCATTGTTGAGAATAAAACATTTGCAACTGAAAGCTCTCAAGTAACTCACTTTAGGCTTCCTGCTGTAGAGCAGTTCATAAGCTGTTTTGTTGAGAATAGATTTGATGAAGCATCTATTTATCAAATAACACATATTATTCATAGCTTCAACCCAAATGTTCTTTGGAAGTCCAAAATCTATCAACATTGTTGTGGCAATATCTACCAAGGATCTGTTTTTCCTATCTACCATACCCTTTTTCTTGGGAGAGGGAGTTGAGAAATTGTGATAGATTCTATTTTTTGTGCTAAAGATATCCATCTTTGCATTTTCAAACTCAGTTCTATGGTCGAACCTTATCCTTGCTATCTTATAGTTCAGGTTTGTTTATATCATCTTAACAAAGATCACAAATAATCATAGAATTCATCCTTATACCTCAAGAACATGGTCTAAGTAAACCTTGAGTAATCATCTACTACCACCAAAATGTACTTTCGTCCTCTACCTTGAATCTTCACTTGTCCACATAGATCCATATGAATCAACTTTAGTAGTCTGGTAGTACTGACTTGCTTCTTTTACTCGAATGAGGATCTAGTCTGCTTTCCTTTGACTCATGCTTTACAAACTTTATCTTCTGTAAAATTCACTTTTTGTAGCCCGCAATCCAGGTCCCATACAATAAGTTTGTTAAGTAATGAGGAACTTACATGACTAAATATTTTGTGCGAAAGTTCTACATTTTTACTTTGAGCACTAAGAAATGTAAGGTCATTTCCCTATATAGAATCTAGATCATCCACATACATGTTCTTCACCTTTTTTGCAAGAAGAATTACTTCTTGGAATCCAAATTAGTAACTGTAAGGAGTCAGACCTTAGGAGGCCTTAACGAAGCTTGAATTGAGAATTTTTGATGTTTTAATCAAGATGACAGTTCATGGTCAGGGGTCCGATCCATGGAGGTTGCCTAGGGGTGTCCCTTGGCCTTGTACCTGGAATACTTGGCTTATGGTGAAGTTCAAGACCGATTTTCCCACCACTGAGCCCTTCATGGCACGGTGGTGATACTCAATGGTCATCTCCATGAGCCGTGGAGGGGTCCACGAGCCATGAAGGCTACCGATGGATGTCCCTTGGCCTTGTACATGGCATGACTTGGCTTATGGTGGAGTTCAAGATCAAGTGGCCCACCACTAAGCCCTTCACGGCTCGTGGTACTCACCACTGGCCGTGAAAGTTGCTCATGGTAAGTGCCTTTAGATTGAAAGCCACTGTGTGTCTAAGGCACTTACTACGGAACATTGTATGGGCTATACGATCCACCACAACTCGTGGTGGGGTCCCATGGAGGTGTTAGTCTAGAAAAAAATTCCAAGTATCAAAGTACCATCGCAGAACTTAGAGATATTTTCACGGACCATTGTATGATCAGTGGAAATTTGTGTGGATTGTGAAGCCCTCAATGGAAACACCCATGGACAAATTTTTCTATGTGTCAGAGGAGACATTTTCACAGACCATTGTACAGTCAATGAACCTTTGTATGGCCTGTGTGTCCTTGTACGAGACCCTTGGACATTTTTTAAAGTCCACTTCATTAATGATCTTTTGTGATTTTTGTTTATTTCAAAGGTCTTTTAGGACTTTGGTACCTATACTAATCCCCTAAATCAGATTATACTAGCTCTTTACACTCATTCACTCTCATTACACTCAAGCTCTAGAATTGAATTCCTAAGTTCTCTCTACAAGTCTTGTGTTGGGGATTTCAAGCTAGGATTTCAAGAGGGCTTTCAATTCAAGTCAATTCATACTAATTCTTCTAGTTTTTCAATGTATATGGTATTGATTCATGATTTCTTTCAATCATGAAGACCCCAAAAACTTCTTACTTCTTAATTTATGAATTTTAAGCTTACTTTGAATAAGAGTCTTTTAAATTAGTATTGATTTGACTAAATTGATTTATGGGATGTGTTTACTTGATGTTTTTAATATGATCTAAGCCCTATTATATTGGAGTACATTAACATAATAAAGGTTTGAATAGGCATGTCCCTTTGATTTATGAATGTATGCATAGGCACTTCCAAGTATGTTTTGATTATTGATTTCTTCATAAATTTTGTATGATTTTATCTTATTATGTTATTTTAAATATGAATCTCTATTTCCCATAATATTCTCTGATTCCTCATGGCATATGTATGCATGAACATCGATTTTTAAGAGATTTATGATGTGGACTAAGGCCCAATTATGATTTTGACTATGATTTCAAGCAAGTATGGATATGACATGACATATGATCACATAATGCCTATGATATTACTTTTCAAGCATTGTGGGTGTTTTACACCAACATGTACAAGTATGAAAGAGCTACTCCTATGCATGTATTCATGAATTAAAGTATGATTTAGCTTTTTAGCCCAATTGTACGCGCTTATGAAGTATGTTTGGCTTTTAAGCCCAAGTATATATGATGCTGATTTGGAAAGAATGATTCTCCTTTTTCACACGCACATATGTATCTATATTCTTGTGGGATGATGACTTAGAACTGAATGAGATTGAGGAGAGGGACTATCCCTAACGGTCCTTATACAAATCGTACTTTCTCATAACTATGTGCCAAATGTAAGTTCATATTTATGCCCCTTTAAGGGATGATTATGTTATGAAAATCATACCAAAATAGGAGGTCTGTAAGGTAAGGTTACTTCTCCAAAATAGGAGGCTCATAAGGAGAAGTATGGTCTACCTTTGGCAAGTAGATCATCCTTTCCTCTGATGTAGGGTGAATATCCAATTCCAAGTAGTAGCTCACTTAGTCTTATATGTCATTTGAGTTCACATCCTCATATGTTGAAGTATTATGGCATTCCCGCACCATGGATTTCATGGCATATTGATATTTACATTCTTTTGTATATACTTGTTTCTATATATGTGACCTTGTCATTCTAACATTAAGTGTAGGTTAACATGTTCATAAGCATTTGCATGCCCACATACTTTGTAAAATCAAATGTACTAACACATACCTTTTGCCTACATGATCTAACCATGTATGGACCAAAGACTATCTTCATCCACCTCGTGATCGTTAGGTTGGATTGTGAGCTTGCTAATGTTGAATCCTTTACTCCAAGGACAAGATCCACCTTCTATCTACCTACTATGCTATTCTCATTTATGTCTTTATTTTGAGGGTAAGCCTGGGACATGTCTTGGCCCCTTACCTGATCTACGACCTAGAGGCATTATTTGATATCATGTGAACTATATGTACGAGTTTGTTATGTGTTATGCTTATTTCCTATGGATACTACATTTATTTTTATCTTATGATGTTGGTGCTATGATAACATGATGTTGATGAGATGTGGAAATGTGGAAAGTCCTAAGTCTCTTCTATCCCTATAGCCTGAGTCATACTTACTCGCCTCTTAGTTCTTATGTTCTACGTGCTATGTGAATCCATGCAAATCCCTATCCCTATGACATCCCCATAGCTTAAGTCTAAAGCCCTGTTTCCATTAGAACTATATGCTTGTTGTTTAGTTATGCACTTCTAAACTGATGATGTGTATGTGGATGTTATAAGGCTTGTTTGGGGACTCTCGGGTTCCCATCAACCATGTCATTACTAGGCCCTAGGCTCGGATCATGACAGTAACAATATAATTTTCTAAGAAAAATTTCACTTCATTGCTTTTGTCATAGAATTGAGATACACTCAACAGACTAAACTCCAGTCCATTCACATAATACACATTTTACATTAAGTTTTCTAAAAACTTCCTAATTTTCTAATATCAACAATGTTGTAACCCTTTCTTTCAATTTCCAAAAGAAACATCTCCACCTTGAAGTGCTTTGAGTGAAAGGAAGCTTTCAATATTTCCAATCATATGCATTGAGTAGCCACTATCCATGTACCAACAATGGCCACTGCTTCCTTTAATTACCCACAAGAGATCACTTGTTAGATTGAGGAACCCATTTCAATTTGTGTTCCCAATAAGCAGATAAAGGAGGTAATTAACACATTTCTTCAACTTAGAATTATTCTAAGAATTCACACTAGGACTAGGTCCTATTCTTCTTTTCTTTTGTTCAAAATATCCTTCCAAATGTTCATTAGAATTTTTCATTGTAGGACACTTAGTCTTCAAATGACTTCCCTTCCACAGTGAGTACACAACAACAAATTTGATCTGCTGACATTTTTGTTGTGAGTGGTGTTTGATAGTCCTATCTTCACAAACCCTAGAACTTTCTTTCTATTGTCTCCTACATGATTCAGAGTATGTAGCATTTTAGAAGAAGTAGTCCATTTGAGTAATTTGGACAGCTCTTCTTTGACTCAGACCATGTCCCTTTCTAATGGAATATTCCTTTCTAGTGCCATAGCCAATTTTTTTTCAACATCAGCTAATCTAGTTTTAATCTCAAGATGCAATTACTAGCCTTTTCTTTTTCTTTTTGATAACCCTTTGTTCCTTCATTCAATTTTTCGCAAAGAGCTACATTTTCTAATTTTAGATCTAAAACATGTTTCTCTACTTCAGATAACTGAGAAACTGAAGTAATTTTTTCATTTTGTACAAGATATAACTGATTATTCAACATATCTTTCTCAGTAATCAACTCAGTAATTGGATAAATAAGAATAGCAACTAACTTCCTCAACTTCTTAATAGAAAAGATGTTTGATTTTGCTTAAAATCAAATAGGGTTACCTCTTCCTATGGTTCATCTTCATCTTTAAACTTTGCCATAAATACAAACATTTGATTGAAGATCTCATCTTCCTTCACAACTATCAAGGAAGCATAATTTTTAGGTGCTTAGATTCCTTTGACTCACTTGAGGAATTTCCCTAAATAGCAAGAGCCTTCTTCACAACATAGTCTGCTGCAGCCTTTCTGCTTTTCTTGTCAGGGATCTAGTCCCTTGACTTGTCTTTGTTGCCTCCAACCTTGGCATAATATCTAATAAAATGTCATGGTTTTCCATATTTGTGACACAAATCATTAGTAGTAACAACTCAACTAGGATTTCCCTTCTTCTTGAAACCTCCATGTTTCCTCACAATATTTTGAAACCTTATGGTGAGGTATGCCATTTTATCTTTATCTTTTTTGTCTTCCGCAAATTGTTCACCTTGTGTCACCTTAAGAACCAATGACTTGTGTTTCTTAGCTGCATCACTTGCTCTGTTCAACTCATGAGTTTGCATTTTACCAATCAAGGCATCTATAGTCAGCACCTTCAGGTACTTGGCCTTAGTAATTGCATTAACCTTGCTGGCCCATGTCCTAGGAAGAATTTTGAGAATCTTCTTAACTTTTTTACTAGGATGAATAGGTTCACCCAAGCATTAAAGTTCATTGATCATGGATGAGAACCTGATATACATATCATGAAAGGATTCTCCTTCTTTTATGGTAAAATTTCATAATAAGCAATGACCACATCCACCTTGGACTCCTTCACTTGCTCAGTACCTTTATGAGTTGTATACAAGAAATCCCAAATCTCCTTTGCTGATTCATAAGCAAAGATCTAGTTGTATTCTTCAGCCCCAATTCCACAGAGGAGCAACTTTTTATCCTTATAACTCTTTTTAGTCTTCTTCCCATCCTCATAAATGTATTGTTGCCTAGTATTAGGAACTATTTGAGTGATTTCTCCATCCTTCACCTCCATAGTAAGAACATGAGGACCATCAAGAATAATGTCCCATACCTCACTGTCTTCAACCATGAGAAAATCATGAATAAGAGTCTTCCATCTGCTTTAAAATTTCCCATTAAATTAAGGAGGTATGGTCTTTTGCTAGATTTGGTAAGCAACCATTTCTTCTTTAGGATCCCCTTTAGGTGTTAACCTTTTAGAGAGTCCTAGCTCTGATACCAATTGATGGAAAACACTATATGGGGACCAGGTCTCTCGTCAGAACAACAATCAATAAACATAGCAAAAAAATAGTAAAGTAGCAAAGTAAAAATACGCAAGTTCTCTTATGTGGAAACCTCATTGCTCAAGGCATGAGAAAACTACGAGTTGTACTCATAGGATTTCAGCCCAACTCCATTAACTCTAAATCCCTTTCTCACTAATTGTGATAACTCTACCACAGGTTTGAGAAACTAAGTAGCTACTCTACTACCCAGTAAATTGACTGACTCTAGTCAAGTTAGACTTCAACACTCACCATAACTAACTCTATCCATGAACTCAACACTGAAGAGCAAAGACTTGCTGATTATCACACCCCTTTATAGAATAGGAATCAATTTACAAGTGTAAGCACTCAATAAGAACAAGGAAGTACACACAGTAAAAGCACCTCCGATTTTAGTAAATGTACTACTCGAGAGCCTTACCAAGAACACTCATTCAATATGTGTAGAAACCCTTAAGCTTTCTTCTAAAGAAATGTCGAATATATACACCCACATAGAAATATTTGGAGCAATATCATTGGCTAGACAACTGCTGCAGACTGTCAGTGAACTGTTTGTTGGGTGTCATTTTTAGGTATACAACTTTCATGGGATCAGGTCCCTCATCTATTCTCATAATTTGTTACATCATCAAAACTTTATAACATTATTTGGCTCATAGAAGCAAGGATCTAGAAAAGAGGGTCAACTGCGACAGTAACTGAGGGAGACTTGTTTTGTGATATGAAAAATGAGTTTCAACGAAGAGTTGAACATGAGAAGATCACTAAGATTAAGCATTCAAGTGCTAGTGTCAATCAGGCTTAACTCGTGGGGATGCAGTAACGCATCTATGAAATTCTTCCACTGAGGATACTCTACTGGTACTTTACATCTTCTAGAAAATTCAATTTCACTAGATCTATGTTGGAGATAGCAAAACATTCGTTAGAGCACTAGTACAAGTCACTATTTATGTGACAACGAATTTCATTACTTTGTTGAGAAGATGCATGTCGCAGAGATGAGGATGTTGAGGTGGATGTTTGGTCACACCAGGATTGAAAAAGTTAGGAGCGAGGCAATTCGGGAGAAACTGGAGGTGGCCCCAGTGGGCGAAAAGATGAAGGAAGCGAGACTGCGATGGTTTGGACATGTGCAGAGAAGGAGCATCGATGCTCCTGTTAGGAGGTGTGAGAGGTTAGTGGTGGGAGCTACTCGGAGGGGTAGAGGTAGACCGAAGAATAACTGGGGGGAGGTGATTAGACAGGACATCGAGGATTAGAGTAGCAGGCTAAATCCTCCTCCTCCTCCTCCTCCTCCTCCTCCTCCTCCTCCTTCTTCTCCTTCGTCTCCTTCTTATTATTAGTAGTATTTGTACTATATTTACTATTACTCTTTCTTTTTCTCTTCATTGCCTGGCTGTTATATGTTAGTTTATTATAGTTACATACCGTCATGTGCTATTCATTGCTAGTCGCACCTGTTGTCCCCTTCCCTTTACTTACATTACTTACATTTCTTTTGTTATATCTAGTTATTTCTTCTTATGGATTTTGAGCTGAGGGTTTTAGGAAATAACCTCTCTACTTCTATGAAGTAGCAGTAAGGTCTGCATATAATCTACCCTCTCTAGACCCCACTTGTGCGATTTCATTGGGTATGTTGTTGTTGTTATTGTTGTTGAATTTCATTGCTTTAGGATAGTTGAAGTTACTGCTATAATTTATCCAGACTTCTCAAAGGTTATATTGATCATATATTTGATGTATGGGTTGCATGTCAAACAATAGGTGAAACTACCAAGATCATAATTAATAAAATTTGGTAAGGTTGATTTGTAGATATATATTGGTCATACATGACCTATAGGTATATATCAGTCTTATATCCATCGATTTGTCTCTAGTGTTGACATATGATAATACATCCACATACAAATTGTCTGTGGAGGCTATAAATGGAAAATTGTAGAAAATCTATAAATTCATGTTTAGCTTAAGATTTTTTCTACTTCATTTTGGTTGACTTTTGAGAGAGAAAAGATCCTATGACTTCCTCTAATCATCTAAGGGGGGTTGCTACTCAATTCCCATATTTATTACACCAATTTATCAAGGATTATCATGCAATCAAATCTAATTCTGTAGCATCTCTACTTTTAGACTAAGGTTTGATCTACTAAGTAAGAGTAAATCACCCAAACTATGAGAACAAAATCATAATTATGAGCAGAGGTTTAGTTTTGATATATTATGTATTACAAAATTTAAAAGAACTGAATTTGAAGGATCTCGATGACATATACGCAAGGTACGTGTCACGATCCAAACTAGATCCTAGACATGACATGATAAAAGGAATTCTGAATTAAGGACCCTAAATAAGCCTCTTAGTATAAGCACGACTAACTTAACATAAGAATCATACAAGGGAATAAAATGTCAAATATAAGTCCTAAAATACTTTTTTCACATAGCTACTCAAATAAGTAAAATATTACAGTAACACAGATAGAACCAAAAACATAATAAATCTCACATAACCTCCACCACCTAAATTGGGCATAGGACAAACTCTAGCTCACCAACATAAAAGTCTAAAAAGAAAACAATAAGAATATATAATATGGTTGCATCCTCGAAGAATGAGAACTCACCAATAAGGTCAAAGCAATATTAACCACGAGTTTGATGTGGGGTGTGCACCTTTATTCTAAAATAATATATACAAAAGTATACGATCAGTACTATGAAATATACTGAGTATGGAGTATGTGAATGACATTATATGATAATGTAATAAGTTTAAAAGCTAGTAACATAATGACATATAAAACAAGTCATAAAAATTGATAATTGAAGCAAAAATAACTAATACAAAGTCAATGCATAACTCTGAGAATCATATCATAAACGAAGTGATCATAGTCACAAATTTTACATAGTGGGAGGTACCATTGACAGATATATCACCATGTGAACTATAAGAATTCTGGGATCATAAGTGGTCCAAGTGAATCAATTTGATCTAGTCTTAACTTGATCTGTGAGTTATGGAAAATATCTGGTTTAAAATTAAAGGTGGTAAAGTTAAATAATAATTGTATAACAAGAAAAGAGTAGTTTTTTAACTGCTTAACCACGCCTCTATTTTAAAAAGGAGTGGTAGTCTCCTGATGGAAGTGGGTAAGGGAAGTGTAACGATCCGACCTAAGGGCCTAGTCATCACACAATGGATGAGATACCCAAAGGCACCTCACCCAAGTCATCTTAAGCATCTCAAGCATTCATAGGCATAACCATGAGTAAAAGTGAAATTTAAAATCGTAAAAGGTCTATAGGCCTTTTTAAAGCAATAAAGCAACATAAAAAAATAACATGATTAATTAATATACTTTGTCCACAAGCATCCCAACTAATACATAGGTGGACAAAATCGGTATGGTCAATTTCCATTAATAGAATGACTTCATAATTGTGCAACATAGAAAATAAATGCCTCAAAAGATCCATAAATACATCATCTCAGAATAAATACAAGGTAGAAAAGAAAATGGTAGAGTCCTAAACTAAGCACTCACATCAAATAAAAGTGCTAGTCATAAACATTGAATACTAGCCACGAGCCGGTGAGGAGTACCTGTACCTACATGGTTAAGTATGTAAGATGCAATGTATGTATAAAATTATAATGCCATCATTCATAAATATAGCATATGAGTACGTATGAGATGAAAGGTACATAAAGTGAGCTTCAACATGCACAAGAAATATAGCTCAATATGAATCAGAGTCAATGCATGTGAAATCACATGAAATGGAAACATATCGTAGGATCATAAATTTGAGGGAGAAGACCTTAACTGACATATAAGACCATGTGAGCTACTACATGGAATCCAACATAACCTCCTATGTTGGAACAGCGATACCACTTGTTGGGTGGAGCTTCATCAACTTCATATGCATCTTAATAACATAAATGGCTTATGTAGATCCACTAGCCTAGCCTACAAGGGCTTCTATGGTGGCCCATAGTTAGGGACTTTGAGATTTAGCTTTTATAGGTCATGCCTCAACTAAAAGGATGAAGCCTAATCTTAAGTCCACTTGGTGCTAAGTTATCCGATGGAATCTTTAAAATATAATATAGAATCATAAGTAGTAATCATAGGAGTAGCTCGATCTTTAGGAATCACCATGTGAATATTTTCCTTTCATCTTGCGGACCTTTCTTAAACATATTTAGGGCAATTGTCAATATGTTTATATCTTTGACAAATCATTACTTTAAACCTTAAATTTTAATTCCCTATCACAAATCATGCAAAATTTACTCGAAAACTAGGTAGGCTAGGCTTTTAAATGGAACAATCACAAATCACATAATTCATAGAAATATACTTCTTTAGACATATGTAAAACAATCCATGTCGTATCAATAACAAAAAATCATCAATAGAGTTATCATAAATTGCTTAAATACATGCATATACTATAAATATCATAGGATATCATTAATAACTAACATCATGAAATCATTATACGCTTGCATAATATCTTAAAGGTACTTAAAGAAAAAGTAAAATACTTAAAATAGGACTTTATGGGTGGAAAGGTTCCCATAGATCAACTTACATACCTTTAGAGATCTTAGGAAGAATGAATTTGCTGTTGAAAGTGAAAACCCCTTCGACACCCTAACCTCCTTAGCTTGTTCTTGAGAGAGTAATTGCCTTTAGAAATTTGAGAATGGAGAGAGTAAAGGGAAGAATAGGGTGTTAGGGCTTTGAGGTTAATTTTAGGTTCCCTTTGTTCCCAAAAATCACAGGGTTTAGGAATAGAAATGACAGAAATGACAAAATTGTGCTTAATTAAAACTGCCGGAGTCAACCTATGAAAGCCCATTTATAGGTTGTGGAATGAACCACGGGCCGCAGGTCCTATTCGTGTTATTAACCTTTCCCAAAATCTCTGAAACCATTCTTCTGACCAAAACCATGAAACCTCACCTTACGTATCGTATGATGACTTACGCGCCATGGTTGGACTCGTAGAGCCCTTCCACAGTTAGTCATTTTCCCACTTTCCTGGACCCTATCAACAAAGTGTTTCAATGTGTCATGCTTTATCCAATTGGCCATGCTGGTAACACATAGATCACTTCCAGCAAACTCCAAATTTCTTTCATGTCTAATAGTCTCACTCAAAACCCTTTCTACGAACCATCATCCATTTTATGGGTTGCCACTAGGCCCGTGGGTTACCCCACACTTAGAAATTGATGTGCTGCTAAAATAATCCACTTTTGATGCTCAAACTTGGAATTTTGTGTGTTCTCAAAGTGATGTTAGTTTGTTTAACATGTTTTTATATTTATTTTTTACAATTACAGGATTCCGTATGATTTTGGGAAAAGTTTTGTAGAATTGAAGTTTTTGGGACTTTAGTGACAACTCCACAGGCCGTGGTTCGATCCAAGAACGATAGGTTGGTTTCGTGAGACAAATTTAGTGAAGGGCCAAGTTTCAGATGTTACATCCATGAACTGTCAGATGAGCTGTATATTGATTCACGAGTCATGGATATGGTCGTGCCTGGATGATCAAATATTGAAGAGTTTCAAAGCTAGCAGATGAAACCCTCTATAGGTCGTAGGTCAGAAGACAGATCGTAAGAAGGTCTCATAAAGTTTAAGTCTAATTTTAGAAATTGCAGAGTACGAAGCCAAGGTACAGGCCATGGTTCCATACACGGCCTGTAACCCCGTCTATAGAAGCTGCCGAATCTGATTTTTTATTCCATTTTTGGATTTATATTTTACTTATTATAAATAAATCTTTTATGTCTTTTTAGTAGGGAGACCATGAGAGAGGACAAAAATACTCAGAGAACTCATATTATGTGATTTTTATATTAAAATTATTACATCATGATTTCTTGTGGAGAATTTTAGATTTGTTGTTCTAAATTCATCATTGTAAGTATTTAATTATGCTATGCTATTCCATAATATGATTCTTTCATCTATAATGAGTATGCATAGCTAAATCCATAATTAGGGTTGTGAACCATGAAGAATTAACAAGTTTAAGTCATATAATTCGTAATTCTTGAAAAGTGTACATGCATGTATAAATTAATTCTCTTTGTTATGAATGCTTTTTAAGGGTGGTGAACGTTAGGACTGGTCTAATTCTTACAAACTGGATCAAGGTATTAATGAATGGGAATAAAGATTAATTAACATGATATGATGTGATCCCTCTCGTCTAATCAACCTATTTGAATTAAGGGGTGATTGTACTGGAATGAAAGGTAAGGTTTAGCTATGTCATGCTGTGGGGATGGATCAAGTCACATAGTGAAATTTACCTCTCACCTGGATCAAAGGGTTTAGTGAACTTCACTTACCAGTTCTGCATGCTACACACTAGAAAAGATTACTATTGTCTCGCTATACTAAGTAAAGAATTCATGGGGAACACAATACCGTAGTTACTTCTCTCTTTAATTTCAAAAAAACTTGCTTCTCATTAGGTTCATCTACTGCAATTACAACTCGTAGGTTAATTCATTTGAATTGCTCGTAATTACTCCAGCTCTAGACCATATTCCCTGTTTGTTCGACCCTTTTCATGACCCAAGCCTAGGGCCTAGACATGACAACGATGGGGAACCCGAAGGAACCCCAAACAAGCCTCTTAACTTATCATTACACATTATTAGTCGCAGAATCATATAAAAGACATAAAGAGTAAGAATAGGGACAAATGGTTTAAGGGGAAAGCTTGCATAACGTCATAATCAAGAGACAAAGAGTCAAATCTTATATCATAGATACATAACATGTCCAACAAACACCTCTAATACTTAGGTAAGAGCGGGGGCCAAGACAAGCAACCGTTCTCACCCTCATAGTCAAAATAGACAATAAAAAAGAGTGCCTCAATACATAATAAGAGAAACATAGACTAAGGTCTCCAAAGTAGAGGACTCACCAACTAGCTTGAGTAGTACCAAACTAGCCACGTGGAGGAGGAGAATGATCAACTTGGGTTTCGATTCCTACATGGTGATTTCATGTAGGCAAGAGTATGCATTAGTATATTTAAATGTACTAAATATGTATGATGCAATGCAACAAGAGATAGACATCATAATCAAAATATATAATAATAGTCAATAAGCATAATATAAGAACATGGCATGTATGAGAAACGCATAAGTAAAGCATGCTCAAGTAACTCATGCTCATATAGGATATCATATGTGAAGAAGAGACCAAGCTAGCTTTCCAAAGTACAAAACCCTTGATAGGTTGGTTATGATGCCACCCCACCACTTAGGTGGTGAGGTACAAACCCCTCACTAGGTTGATGAGTAGAAACCCCGATCTAGGTTGATCATGATGCCACCCCATCACCCTGATAGTGAAGTACAAACCCTTCACTAGGTTGATGAGTACGAACCCCCATCTAGGTTACCCGGGCTCTTGGTCCCCCCGGATTGGGCATGGTCTAATGCAACACCTTATATAGAATTTATCATACACACAAGCTCATTTCATCATCATAACATCATTCATATCATATCTCATGCTTTGGACCTTTAATTCCTCAAGAAACCATAGTCGGACATTTTATCAAACACTTGCCGGGTGTGTAATGGGTGTACAAGACCATGCAATTTAGATATGAAATCATGGAAGAAAATCAAGTGTAAAACCATCAATCAACACCTTGAAACTTCCTCAAGAAATATACATCAAAGCCCCTCACCAAACCTTACAATACATCTAAGATTTATAGCTCAAAACATAGCAAAACAATCACAACTTTACATAGTTTTAACATAGTTCATAGACATGTTCATACTAGTAAATCCATTAGTAAAATCAACCCTAAATCTTGCAAATTGAGTAAAAAGGAGATTAGGGCACCATGGGTGGAAGAACTCAATGGCTAAAACCTACATACTTAGCTTTGGAGAAACTCTTGGTGAAGATTGAAAATGGAGGCTTGAAGTTTGAAGGAAATCCTTGGTTCCGGATGAGGGTTTTGAGACTTGAATTTGGGAGTGAAAGATATAGCTAAGTGTTTGAGTGAGTATTGGGGAATGTTTAGAATGATATGAGGATGGAATATGGCTTAGTATAGGTAAAAACATGTTTGGGAACACTTAGATCCAAAACCCAAAATTCTTGGACCAAGATAGAAAAACTGGGCAAAAAAAGTATAGGAGCGCGCCCTTGGCGCATCGCGCTAGGGGTGTGGATTGTCTCTGGAAATCACATTTTTGTGATTTTTAAATTTTTCTATGGTTGCTCTAAAATGGGTGTCAGATCCTTCTTCCCCTTATTTTGACCCCCTGAAAAAAAAATGAAGTCATATTTTGTATATCGCGCACGAATTTGGAGATATATGGAACTTAAAATTTTGGGCATTTCGAGCCACATTTTCAGGCACTTTTTAGGGTTGTTTCAATATCTCCCCATTGGGAATATTCATCCTTCTACGTAAAAGAGATGTACAAGAAAAGAGTAATCATAAACAAATCAGCCCAACAAGAATGCAACATTACATTTAAAACACCATTTTCAAAATCTCAACATAAACGTAAAATCATCACAAATTTGGCAAATTAAACATGAATGCTTATGAATCACATAAAGGCTGAAATGCAAGACTTGAAATCACATAAGGGAATTAAGATTAGTACCTTTGGATTGAGTGGAGTGGAAAAGATAAGGATACCACTTTTCCATCTCCGCTTCGGCCTCCTATGTAGCATTTTTAACTTGTTGGTTCCTCCAAAGGACCTTAATGGATGCCACCTCCTTGTTCCTCAATCTTTTCACTTGTCGATCCAAAATCTGAACCAGAACCTCCTCATAAGTCAAGCTATCTTCAAAAACACCTACAACATCAAGAGGCACAATAGCATTAGGATCACCAACACATTTTTTCAATATAGAGACATGGAACACCAGATGAAACAAATTCATTTCACTAGACAACTTCAACTCATAAGCTACCTTGCCAACCCTCTTTATCACCTCATAAGGACCAACATATCTTAGACACTACTTACTAAAACAGAACACACCTTTCATTGGAGAAATTTTCAAATAGATCCAATCACCCACTTTAAATTTAAGGTCTCCTCTTCTCACATCGGTATAGGATTTTTGACGACTTTGGGTTGTTTTCAATCTTTCCCTAATCATCCTAACCTTATCAAGAGCCTACATAGCCAGATCCGGTCCCAATAAATCCACCTCTCCCACCTCAAACCAACCAACCAGTAATCTACATCATCTCCCATAAAGAGCCTCAAAGGGAGCCCCATCGATGCTAGAGTGATAGCTATTCTTGCAGGCAAACTCAATCAATGGAATATGATCATCCCAACTACCCTTAAGCTCCAAGATACAAGCCCTGAGCATATCATCAAGTGTTTGAATGGTTCTTTTGGCTTGGCCATCTGTTTGAGGGTGAACGGCCATACTACGGTGAACTTTTGTACCAAGAAATCTTTGAAAAGACCTCCAAAAGTGTGAAGTGAATTGTGCACTACGATCTGATATGATGGACAAAGGAACCCCATGTAACCTCACCAACTCATGGATGTACAACCTTGCATACTCTTTAGCCCCATATATGGATTTAACTGGTAGAAAGTGAGCTGATTTTGTCATCCTCCACAACCCAAATGGAATCAAAACCTTTTCTAATCTTGGGAAACCCAACCACAAAATCCATATTAATAACCTCCCACTTCCAAGTAGGAGTCTCCATGTCTTGGGTTAGGCCACCCTACCTTTGATGTTCAGCTTTGACTTGTTGACAATTATGGCAACCGGAAATAAATTTGGCAATGTCCCTCTTTATGCCTCCCCACCAATACACATCCCTCAAGCCTC
>JAOTQR010104248.1:0-69513 GCA_025774065.1 Solanum ossicruentum | reverse complement strand
AATATACTTGAGTTCAAATTACCCAACGTCCACAACAAAATTTCCCAATTGTATAATTATCCTTAATTTAAAAAAAATGGGGTCTAACACCTTCTCTACACATGTCCAAACCATCGCAGTTTCACTTCCCTCATCTTATCAGCCATAGAGACCACCTCTAGCTTCTCCCTAATGGTCTCATTCCTAATCTTATAACTCTTGGGGTGACCACACATCCATCTCCACATCCTCATCTCCGCAACCTGCATCTTTTGAACATGTGCCTTTTTTGTTTGCCAACACTTCACCCTATACAACAAAGATAGTCTAACAACCATTCTGTAAAACTTACCTTTGAGTTTAGGTGGAATCTTCTTAATACATAATACTCTAGAGGCAAGCCTCCATTTTGTCCATGCTGCCCGAATATGATGTGCGAGATCATCGTTGATATTGCCACTACTCTAGATGATGGACCCTAGATACTTAAAGTTCTCCCTCTTGAGAAAGGGTGAGCCTTATATTAGTGTTTGCTTCATCCAACACAACAGTGAATTTGCACTCCAAGTATTCTATTTTGGTCCTACTCAATTTGAATCTTTTGGACTCTTAGGCGTGTCTCTAAGCCTCCAACCTATCATTAACTTTAAACCGGGTCTCATCAATTAGTACTATGTCATCTGAAAATAGCATACACTATGCAATCTCCCCTAGATAAATCACGTCAGCTTATCCATCACCAAGGCAAACAAAAAAGGACTCAACACAGATCTTTGATGAAGTCCCATCTCAACAGGATAATACTTTGAGTCTCCTCCCACCGTTCTTACTGGAGTTTTAGCTCCATCATACATACACTTTATCACCCTAATATATGTCGTTGGGATGCCTTTCACCTCTAGACACCTTCATAGGACATACCTCGGGACTTTGTCATAAGCCTTCTCGAATCAATGAACACCATATGAAGGTCCTTCTTTCCTATATTTCTCCACTAATCTTCGAACAAGATGAATTGCTTCAGTATTTGACCGCCTCGCCATGAATCCTAACTCTTTCTCCAAAATAGACATTACTTTTCTCACCCTCATCTCCACCACTCTCTCCCAAACCTTCATGGCATGACTTAACAACTTGATACCCCTGTGATTGTTAGAATTTTTAATATCACCCTTGTTTTTGTACAAGTGAACCATTGTACTCCTCCTCCATTCATCCGACATCTTGGAGTCTTCCTAATAGCATTGAACAGTCCAGTCAACCACTCTATGCCATCCTTGATCATGTTCTTACAAAAATCTATCGGAATCTCATCGGGTCCGATCGCCCTCCCTCTCTTCATCCAACTAATAGCCCTTCTAACCTCCTCAACTCTGAACCACCTGCAATAACCAAAATCTCGGTGACTTTTAGAGTGTGCCAATTTACCCAGTTCAATATCTCTATCTCCTTTTTCAATTAAGAGTTTATGAAACTAAGCTTGCCATCTTAGTTGAATGGAAGTCTCATCCACCAGCATATCACCCTCCTCATCCTTGATGCACTTCACTTGGTCCAAGTCGCGAGCTTCCCTTTCTCTCCCTTTAGCGAGCCTATACAATCTCTTGTCCCTGCCTTTATCACTTAGCTCCGCATATACGTGCTCAAATTCTACTGTCTTAGCACTCATCACCGTCATTTTCACTTTTGACTTAGTCGTCTTATATATCTCCTTAAGCCTTCACTTTTCGTCCTCATCCCTACACTCCAACCACTTCGTACAAGCAACCTTCTCAGCTTTCGCTTTCCCTTGAACATTGTCATTCCATCACCATTTGCCCTAACGTCCACCAAAGGTCCCCCACGAAACCACTAGTACCTTGGTAGCTACCTTTCTAATGCAACCAGTAGTAGTTCCCCACATATTATTCACATTTACACCACTACGCTAAGCCTCTAAGTTTCTCAACCTTTCTTCCATTTCACGAGAAAGGGCAGGAGTAAGACCACCCCATCCAATCCTTGGTTGGGCATAAATAACCTTCTTCTTCTTTTCTCTCTTAATCTCTAAATCTATCACTTGAATCCTATGTTGAGTGAAAATATTTTCACTCGGAATAACCTTACAATTCTTACAAAGTCTTCTATCGCCCTTCCGGAGAAGCAGGTAATCAATCTGGGTCAATCATTGATACTTTAAGAAATTTCTTAAGTTATACTTTAGGATTATTTTTAACTCAAAATATAATTTAGAACTTGAACTTTAATTAGGATACTTAAGAACATACTTGAACTAATCAATTAAGGTTGTCAATATTTTGTAGATGGATCACCATTTGTGGATGTATGACGTGTATTATGAAAATAATGGTGGATTGAAATTTATATTTTTTGACGATTTTAAAAGTTTTATCATCATGGAATGACACTGGATCTTTTTAAAAGAAATCAATTTGTTAGGTGTCCTTGCAGTGCATGTAACTGCCTAAATTTTTTAGTCCAGATGATGTTATGGTGCATTTATATCATAATGGATTTAAGCCTAGATATTTTATATAGGTGGATCATGAGAAATAGATGGACTGAATGGTGTATTTTATAATTCGATGCCCGTGGATGAATATAATATACTCGTACCACAAGGTTAAATTAGATTTGAACATGATAATATTCAACATGACACGTTTGAGTATGATAGAGTTCATGAAATGATTAATGATGCTTTCGGAGTTAAAGGGGGGAAGCTCCTAATGTAGAAGTAAGATGCTTCTATGAAAAATTAGAAGTGGCTAGTCGACCATTATGTGAGAGAAGTCTGCATTCTACTTTATCTACTGCCGTTAGATTAATGAACATTAAATCGGATTGGAATGTTCCTAATGCAGGTATGGACTTAATGGTTAATCTTTTGGGTGAGTTGTTCAATCCTGAGTTTAACATACCCAAGAACTTCTATCAGGAAAAGAAACTGATTTTCAAATTAGGATTGTCACATGATAGAATTCATTATTGTGTTAATGGCTGCATGTTGTACTACAACAATGATAGTGACTTGGAAAATTGTAAGATTGGCAGTCATGTTCATTATAAGGGACTCTAGCAGGAAATATAGTTCCAACTAAGGCGATGCATTATTTACCTCTTATTCCTAGAATGAAGAGGTTCTATGCATTGATGAGGTTTGCCCCACATATGAGATGGAACCACGAATATATAAGGTCGTCGGGTGTGTTGTCTCATCCATCTAACAGAGAAGCAGGGAAGCATTCTGATAATGTATATCCTGACTTTGCTAGAGAGCCTAGAAATGTTAGATTGGGGTTGTATGTAGATGGTTTCACCCATTTTCAAATTCTTCCACATCTTATTTATGCAGCCCTATATTTCTCACTCTATATAATCTTCCTCCTGAGATATGTATGACAAGTCCATTCATATTTTTAAACTATGTTATTTTGGGTCCAGGTAACCCAAAAAGTTTGATTAATATCTATCTACAACTATTGTTAGATGATCTTAAGTAGCTATGGTTTGAAGAACTACTGAGTTATGACATATCAACTAAATAAATTATGTTATGTGTGCTTGTTTAATATGAACTATTAATGATCTTCCTGCATATGATATGTTGTCTGGTTGGGTGACTGCTGGAAAGCTTGCTTGTCCTCATTGCATGGAAGATAAAAAGCTTTCACCCTAAAGCATAGTAGGAAACATTCATGGTTTGATTGTCATTGTCAATTCTTACCAATGGACCATGAGTTCAGAAAGATGAAACATATATTCAGAAAAAATTGGGTTGACATTGACCCTCCAGCTCCATCATTGACAGGACATCAAATTTGGGAGAGAGTTTCTCAACTGTCTAAAGTTACAGAGGCTCCACCTTCTAAACTTCCTGAATATGGTGTGGAACATAATTGGATCAAACAAAGAATATTCTGGGAGTTGCCATATTGGAAGGATAATCTCCTAAGACATAATCTTGATGTGATGCATATTGAGAAAAAATATTTTGATAGTGTATTCAACATATTGATAAATGTTATAGGCAAGACAAAAGACAACCCAAAAGCTAGAATGGACTTAAACAAATATTGTAGGAGGAAAGAATTGTGGCTGCAGTAACTACGAAATAGCAAAAATTGTTAAGCCTAAAGCCATTTTTTCATTCATCATGGATAAGAAATGTGAAATATGTGAGTGGATTAAAAATTTGAGGATTTCGGAGGGATATGCTTAAAATTTGGGCAAGCAGACAAACTTGAATGAAGGGAAGTCAAAAAATATGAAAAGTCATGATTGTCATGTATTTATGGAAACTCTTCTTCTTATAACTTTTAGCCACCTTCCTGAGAGGATATGGAAGCCAATCGCAGAGATAAATCTTTTCTTTATAGATTTATGTTTTGGAACACTGCTTGAAAGTAGTTTAGATAGGATGGAGGGAAACACTCCTATTATTACTAAAAAGTTGGAGAAGCTTTTTTCGCTAATCTTCTTTGATGTGATGGAGTATCTTCGGATTCATCTTGTAGAAAAAGCCCTCCATGAAGGTCCAGTTCAAACAAGGGGGATGTATCCATTTGAAAGGTAACATTTTTGTGATTAAGTACTTAATTATATATAATGAATATATAAACAATAAACTTCATAATTAACATATTTGAATTGGTGTGCACAAGAAAGTTTGATGTTGCAAACACACAACTAAATAAAGGGGACAGATCGAAGGATCAATTATTCGAGCTCAAATGGAATGATCGAATCAAGAGAAACTGGGGATGAAGGGGACAGATCGAATCAAGAGAAACTGGCGACTTTTATTTTTATTACTTTGGGGATGAAGTTTCATGCAGGAGAAAGAGGCCAAAATGGAATGATGAAGGTGAGAGTGATCTTATGCTTCCCCCAATTTTAATTTTTAATCAAAGTGGTAGAGGATCTAACAGATGTGGGAAAAGATCACAGTAATAGAGAGACAATCGGCTATTGCTCATATATTATACTTAATTGTCCAGAAACTGGCGAATCAAGAGAAACTGGCGACTTTTATTTTTATTACTTTGGGGATGAAGTTTCATGCAGGAGAAAGAGGCCAAAATGGAATGATGAAGGTGAGAGTGATCTTATGCTTCCCCCAATTTTAATTTTTAATCAAAGTGGTAGAGGATCTAACAGATGTGGGAAAAGATCACAGTAATAGAGAGACAATCGGCTATTGCTCATATATTATACTTAATTGTCCAGAAATTTAGCCATATCTTAAGTAAGTATTAAATAAATTATATTGTCAAATTATATAATAATTAGTGTTTACTAACTAACAAATATGTACATATCAATATCATATTGTTCATAAATACCTGGGGTAATGAAACCATATATACGAGGTTTACCAAATGGTTAAAAGGACTATGTAAGTGTGAAATCCTAACCATATTAAATCAGTAGGAATAATGTATTTATTTTAAGACTAAATTGTATTATTTCGGATACAATTTCTGGGTTTTTGAGGAATACTCAACTGATTAGCATTCTCCATTAGTGAGATAAATTGCACTCAGGCCTGAATCTCAAATTCACACAATGAGTAAATATTGTGTGAATGGCTTTAAGTTTCAAATTATGGAAGTTTCTCCATATAAGAAAACCAATATAGTGGTGTCTTCGTTCAAGGTATTATCAACGGTAATGGCCAAACTATTGAATATTATGGTGTCATTCAAGAGATTATTGAAGATCAATATACATGTTGGCCTAAAAGGAAGATAGTATTATTCCAGTGTAAGTGGTTTGACCCATCACATAGAGGCACAAGGGTGGACCAACAGCATAATATAACTAAAGTTAAGCACACTAGACAATTTGAAGTTATGATCCTTTTATTATTGCCCAAAATTCGAAGCAGGTCTACCACGTTCCATATCCATTGCATAGAGATAAGGTTGATTGGTGTGTTGTCATTAAGAGAAAGCTTATAGGAAGAACTGAAATTGAGAATTTATTAGATATGGCATACAAAAATGATCTAACATTTGTTCAACAACAAGTTGATGATGAGTTGGAGACCATTGATGTCGCCCAAGCTACACCTCCTTTTTTAGGCTAACGCGATTTTTGTCAAGATATAGGACCTAACCAAGGTCACGGTCGAACCCAAGGGAATATGGTAGACTTTGAAGAATTCAATGTTGCAATTTGGGTTTATTAACCAGCTTATCTCCCCAAAAGCGGTGGGGAGATAACTACTAGTAAAAATAACTCTAAACTAAGACAAGTGTTTGACCAATGAGAAGAGAAACTAGGGTATTATGTTCCCCATGATTCCCTAGTTTTGTATCACCAGATAACAAAATTCTTTTCTAGTGTGTAGCATGCAAAATGGTAATTTGAGTTCACCAAACCCTTTGGCCCATAAATGAGACGAATTTCACTAAGTGATTTGAACCTTCCTTGCAGTGTGATGTTACTAACCCTTACGCATTGTCCCAGTACAACCCCTTTTGGCCCAATTCGATTGATTAGATGAGAAACATCGACCGAATCCTGTTAATTAATCACTTTTCCTATTCATTTCTATCTTAGTCCAGTCAGTAACACTAGGCGGGTTCTAATGTTGGCCACCAATAGAAAACATTTAAAACAAAGAGAATTAATTAATGCATGCATGCATATTTTTCAAGAATTACAAATTATCCAGTTTTACCTTGTTAGATCTTCATGGTTCCCACAACTCTAGTTGTGGATTTAACTACTCATGATTTGTGCAAATGCAAGACTCATGAATTTGAATAACCTAATAGAGCACTTACACAGTTGAATTAAGAAAAAGAAAAATCCAAAACTTCAATGAGAATCACAAGATTATAATTAGAAGATGAAATTAAAGTTTACAAGTGCTTCTCAAACTCTCTAATGTTTTTCTCTACTGTATCTCGCTGCTCTTATAAAAATAACATAAAAATCTATTTATAGTGTTTAAAATATAAGTCCAAACTAAAATAGGACAACTGGGTCAGCAGGCTCCATGAGGTGCTCTACGGGCCATAAAGTGATTTATGGGTCGTAGCCGGGCTTTCGTAATCTATTATTGTGATTTTGGACTTGGCTTCTATGACATCCATCTATGGCCCGTAAAAGGTTTTTTCTGATGAAAATTTTTGAAAGTCTTCACTTTACGATCCTCAGGGTATGAAACTTGATCTACGACTCATCAAGTATTCAACGACTCGTCTACATATTCGTGGACCAACACCTTTCACTAGAATTTCACACGAAGCCTCCTTCATAGCCCGTAGAATACTCTACGACCCGTAATGGGTCTCGTGGATCCTCAAAATCAATTTCTTCATATTTTTCATAAACATTGTGCCAACCCAGAAATCTAGCAATAAAACACAAAAACACATCAAACCTACTAACATCGCATTGAGAACACAAAAAAGTTTCAAGTTTTAAGCATCAAAAGTGTTGTATTTTGATAGTACATCAACACCCTCAACTTAAAATTGTTGCATGTCCTCAAGTGACAGACTCAATCTATATAAGAAACATAGTAACACATAGACCTCAATCTTATGGCATACATCTCATCAAACTTAAGCACAGACACCTACACAACTTTTCAAAACACAATCAGCTAGCTATCCAGCAAGCCAATACAAACTAATGCTTGTGACATTGCAACTATGACAAGCAAGGTACTATCAGTAAGCCACAATCAATGAATAAGTATAATGTTTAAAATGCAATGCAAGTGCCCTCACAGAAATAAGTCTCATATCCCACTCACAGTGATGTTTTCATATATAACCTTGGGACTATGCAAAATCACTCACTCTTACAAAAGACATTCATATATCATATCCAATACCATATGCCTGCCCCTATACTCATGACTAAGACCTTTGACTACTTGGACTAGGATCACTTTAGGACTTATAGACTTGTAACGTAGGCTCAGGGGGCTTTGGTATGATGTTTTGGGAATATAGTGATTAAAGGTCCTCTTTCACACTGTGTTTTTCGACACTTTTGCCCTACCAACACTGTTGTTTTCATTCCGTTCTTCCTTTTCTCCTATTTTAACATTTTTTGGGTGCTTTCTTTTCATTTTGTAGGTTTTTGCCTTGTATTTACACTTCATTTTTCTTTTTAGCTCATACTAAGGCATCACTTTTTTTCATGCACCCAGTGCATATTTTTCTCCTTTTCCATGTATCACTAACTTTCCCCCTCATTATGTGTTTTACCCTTACACCAGCCACCCTCAACTTAAGCTTTTGGCATAAGTTGAGGTACACATTATCCATCCTCGGAACCAGGGTCACTTTTGGTAGTCAACCTTAAGTTAGACTTTTTTTGCCTCAGCCAAGGTTCACAATCTTCAAGGAAGGACCAGGGCTAATTTCAGGATTTTACAACTAATAAGGCTAGGTGACTTAGGTTTTTACAAAGAAGAGGTATATGTTAAGCTCAAAATTAGGATCAAGGGATATTCTACACATTTGGTTAGTTATTTAGGCTAAGTGGACTGTTATGAATGATGACCTAAGATTCTTTCATAACCTACTAACCTACAGTCTAAATTAGAGTAGTAGGGAAAGTTCTAAATTGAAAAACAATACATGAATTTAGCAAATTAAGCTCACACTCACATGACACTGATTACATTACAAACACAGAATCTGGGATCATACTTTTCATCTCAATTTTATCCTCACTTATCAGAACAAGTATTGTCAACACACTTAAACATGCATGGTTGCTACCTAGACTAATTAATCAAAAATTTGGTGGGTATCATTTTTCACCCCAAAAAAAGCACAAAAACACATACATGTCACAAATATTAGTACTACATGCTACCAATAGTACCTAAACATCCTAAACATGCTGTTTCAATAGAAAATAAATATCCATGGGAAAAAAGAACACAGGTAATAAAAGCCCTAGGATTCAAAAATTGGGGTCGTTAGAGGCCAAGGCTACTCAAAATTCACTGAGGCCCATAACTACCCACACCCCATCAATAAAAAGGTGCATTGTCCTCAATGCACACAATAAAACAAAATCAAGTACCAGGGTAAAAAAGCATATCTGGGAACCTAAGTGCTAGTCTCTACTTTGGGTTGCCTCCCAAGCAGCGCCTGATTTATCACCATGGCACGACATGGATAACTTGAGTGTTAAGACTTCCTCAAACATCGATTCTTCTACCGTTTTTATTTTCTCCACATTTCTAAGGTACGACTTGACTCTTTAGCAATTTACTTTGAATTTCCCTACATGTTTTCTCTCCAACTCAATGGCTCCATGGTCAAAAGCAAGTGCTACTCGAAAGGGTCCTAACCATCTTGATTTAACTTTCCCAGGGAACATCTTTATCCTAGAATTATATAGTAGCACCAAGTCCCCTAGTGCAAACTAGCAATTCTCTATGTGATGATCATGTTGCAGCTTCATCCTTTATTTGTACAACATTGAGCTCTGATATGCCTTCAAGCAAAATTCATCAAGCTCATTAAGTTGGCTCAGCCTAAAGTTTGTCGCATCATTCTAGTCTAGATTCAACTTCTTCAGTGCCCACATTGCCTTATGCTCAAGCTCTACTAGCAAATGATATGCTTTCCCACAATCAAATTGGTAGGGAGATATTCCTATAGCGATCTTGAATATTGTTTGGTATGCCTATAATGCATCATGAAGCTTCTATGACCAATCTATCTGATTTGCATCTATAGTCTTGTATAGGATCTGTCTAATCTTCCTATAAAACACCTCCACTTGCCCGCTTGTCTAAGGATGGTAAGGGATTTCCCTCGATCTTTTACCACATACTTTTCAAATAAGGCCTTGAATAATCTATTGCAGAAGTGAGAACCTCCGTCGCTAATGATCACCCGAGGGGTGCCAAACCTTGAGAAGATATTTCATTTCAAAAATGTTGTGATGATTTTGTCTTCATTATTGAGTAGAGCAACCGCCTCCACCCATTTTTATACATAATCCACAATGACCAAGATGTATTTGTTTCCATGCGAGCTAACAAAAAGACCCATTAATTCTATTCCCCGCATATCAGATGACCCAATCACTATAATGGGGTTTAGAGGAAGCTTATGCTTGCGGGAAAACCACCTTCTCTTTGGCACCTATCACATGCATTGTCATAGTCATCAGCATCCTGGTGGATTTGGGCTAATAGTACCCACACTGTAAGATCTTGTGATGTTTTCTAGACTTCACTATGGTGTTCACCTAACAATGATGAGTGACATGCCTCGAGGATACTCATCATCCTAATCTCAATAACATAACGACGAATAATCCCATCCACGCATACACAAAACAAGTATGGGTCATCCCAAAAAAACTTTCTCACACCAGACATGAACTTCTTATGCTAGTGGGTATTTAGATTAGGCAACATAATATCACTTACCAAGTAGTTACAGTCTGTAAACCATGGTATTAAATCATAGGACGTTGCCAACACTCTCATCTAGGAATGAGTCGTTGATCTCCAATGCATTATTAGCCTTTGCTATTGCCCCATCTTCTGACCTGGAAAGGTGATTTACAACTTGGTTTTTGGTCCATTTTCTATCGATGACATCGAAATCAAATTCTTGAAGGAGAAATACTCATCTCATCAACTTTGGTTTTCCATCCTTCTTCGCCATCAAGTACTGTAGTGATGAGTGGTCTGTGTGTTCCACCACTTTGGACCCCAATAGATATGACCTAAATTTCTTGAATCCAAGACCACTACAAGTAACTTCTACTCAGTGACAGTGTAGTTCTACAGGGCTGTATTTAGGGCCTTGTTAGTGTAGTTTATGGGATGTAATATCTTCTCTTGGCATTTTCCCAATACTATACCTAGTGCAACCCCACTTGCATCACACATAATTTCAAAGGGCTTTGACCAGTCTGGAGCTACTATGATAGGGGCTGAAATCAGCTTCTACTTCAATCCTTCAAAGGATTTGAGGCATGCATCATCAAACACGAACTTAGCATCCTTCTCAAGCAACTTACACAATGGATGTGCAATTTTAGAGAAGTCTTTTATAAAATGCTGGTTAAACCTTGCATGCCTTAGGAAGCTCCTCACACCCTTCACAGAGATAGGTGGGGGAAACTTCTCGATCACTTTCGCTTTAGCTCTATCAACTTTGATTCCTTTGATGGATATTGTGTGCCCTAACATAATACCCTTCCTTCACTATGAAGTGACACTTTTCCCAATTCAGCACCAGATGGCATTCTTCACACCTTCTTAGCACATCATGCAAGTGTTTCAAGTGGTCCTCAAATGAGTCTCTAACCATAATAAAGTTATCTATGAAGACTTCAATAGTATCCTCCACTATGTCTGAGAAGATGGACATCATGCAACTTTAGAATGTTGCTGGGGCATGACACAATTTGAGTGACATCCTCTTAAATACGAAGGTACCATAGGGTCATGTGAACATCGTCTTCTCCTAATCTTTCGGAGAAATATTGATTTGGTTGTTACCTGAATACCCATCCAGAAAGTAGTACCATCCCTTTGTAGCCAATTGGGCTAGTATTTGATCCATGAATGGCATAGGGAAGTGGTTTTTTTCTACCAATGCATTGAGCTTTCTGTAGTCCATGCACACTCTCCATCCGGTGTCTAGCTAAATGGGGATCGACTTCTTGTTGGCATTTAGGACTACAGGGATACCTCTTTTCTTCGGACACACTGAATCGGGCTCACCTATTCACTATCGTTGATTGGATAGATCAATCCTGCATCAAATCACTTGATGATTTCTTTGTGCACGACCTCCTGCATAGGGGTTTGAGATGCCTTTAGTGCTTGATACTTGGCTTGAAGTCCTTTACCAACTGGATTTTATGTACATATCCATGGAGGGATACCAATGATATCTGCAATTGTCCAACCTATAGCCTTCTTGAACTATTTAAGCACCATGACAAGTGTATTCACATGCTCATCATTCAGGTCTGCAACAACTATAACTGGCAAGATATTGTTGTCGCCCAAAATTTCATATCTCAAATATTCTGGATGAGCCTTTAGTGCTAGCACTGGTGGCTCTTCAATGGAAGGCTTGGTGGGTGGTGACTCTCGATTCTACAAGTCCATCTCCAACTTAGTTTGGCGCATAAGGGCATAGGATACCCCCAATACATTCACTGGCTCTTTATAGTTTGGGATGCCATCACTATCAACGTTCATTAGTACAGATTCCAAAGTGTCAACACCTAGCCTCCCCTCAAGTGGTACTTCTGGCTCAGCATCCTCAACACTCTCAATAACAGATATCACCCTCAAATCATCCTCTTTTGTTGCATGTTGGAAGATGTTGAACATGACCTCATCTTTCCCCAACCTGAAATTGAGTTGGCTCCTCTCTATGTCCACCAAAATGCGTCCAGTGGCTAAGAAGAGCCTCCCTAAATTGATAGGGACTTCAAAGTCAACTTCGCAATCCAGGATCACAAAGTATGCGGGGAATATGAATTTCTCCACCTTGACAAGCATAATATAAAGTATCGTTACAAGCTTCTTCACTATGTGATTAGCCATCAATAATCACATGTTCGTCAGGGTAGGGGCTCTCAATCCTAGCTTTTTAAAGACCACAAAGGGCATCAGATTTATGCAAGCACTGAGACCACACAATGCCCTTGCAAAGTCCATATCTCCAATGGAGCAGGGTATGGTAAAAGCGTCAGACCTTCTTGCCTTTGAACCAAGGACCTTATGACAATTGTGCTACAAAGTTAGAGCTCCTGAAGAGCTCCTAACTCACTGTGCACTTCTTCATGACAAGATCCTTTATGAACATTACATACCCTAGCATCTTCTTGAATGCCTCAATGAGAGGGATGTTGATGTAGAGTTTTTTGAGCATCGAGAGAAAGTACTTGAACTTACCCTCCTTCTCCTTCTTTTTAACTCTTTGAGGGAAGGGAAGAGGAGGCCTAGGAATGGATTTCAACTTCTTTAGTGCATTTGTAGAATTACTCACCCCATCCTTACCATGATCATCTCTGATACTTGTATCCTTGACGACAACTATCTCCTCTCGAACATCATCTTCGTCAGTCGGTATGGGCGGATCAATGGTACTTTTGCCACCATGTGTAGTAATTGCCATGCACTGTTCTTCATTCTTTAGATTTTGAACTGTGTTGCTAGGAAGTGTACCCATTTGACGCTAATTAAGTTGAGTTGACACCTGACCGAACTATTGCTCATGTTGTTTGATAGAGATAGAATAAAATTTGATTTCTCATTTATACTAGAGATCTCAGATTTCATTCCTCTCAGAGTCTCATCTTGTGTCTCAGCTTTCTTCAACAAGCGATCAAATATCTCCTCAACTCTAGAACTACTAACACCAATGTCGTGGTTATGTGGTAGCACATAAGGATCATTTTTGTACCCATCTTCGCTACCCTAATCTGCATCTCTATCTTGGCTCCAATTCCTGTCATAGTACCATCTGCAGTTGTCTCTGAAATCTCCATCTCGATTAAAGTTCTGACCTTACTTTCCTTGACCTTGGAGCCAATAGTCTTGGCTAGCCTTTTGGGTGTTGGTCTGAAAACCCCTCATCTAATCAACAACGAAGTAAGTATCCTACTTATAGTAGGGATCATCATACATGGTTGCTCGCGGAGGCTGATGAACAAATGCATTATCTCATTTCTGATGTTGCTTCATCATCACCTCCACACCTGTACGGATTGGGCAAGCTCTTGGATAATCTCTTCATTTATTTTTGCTTACTTCGAACCAATACTGACAAGTATAAACTTTTAGGTGATGATCTATCTCTTTTCTCCATGCATGATTGCTCTTGACCACTCTCTCCATCCTTTCAGCAATCCTTGCAAATGGTTGATCTAAGACCATGCCCCCTATAATGGTTTCAGCACAGGCTTGACTATTCTCATCCAAGGAATGATAGAATATCTATACCAAGGCATCATCAATAATTTTGTGGTCTGAGACATTCTCAAGCATTTAGTGAACCGCTCCCATATAGTACTGATTTAGTCACTAGGAAGTTGCTCAACATTATTGATTTGATCTTTCAACTTGAGCTTCTTTGAACTCGAGAAGTACCTCTGCAATTAAGCACAACTAGTGATCGAAATCTCAGGAGCTCAAATAGCAATAGTGTTGCATTGCCTATCAGAGATAATAGGAATACATGAAGTCCCATAGCATCTATAGATAGATTTTGCATTCAAGTCATACTTTTGCAAACAAATGCAATATTGTGTAGATGGCTATGAGGATCCTCTGATGGTAGGCCCATGAACACTTTACGATTTTGCAGCATCTTAAGCAATCCACTCGAAACCATGAACTTTATTTCAACCAGTAGTGATGATAACATAGTAGTTCCAGTTACCTCTATAGCCATATGGTTCAGCCGATATTGATTCCACAGATAAACTTCGGGATTGAAGTGATGTGGCTATGGAGCAATGTCCTCACGAGAAAGTGGGTATTCATTATTGGCATTCTCATGCCTATTCCAGTTCAAAGCTGCATTTACCATGCTGTTTGCATTATCTTGGGCCATTCTTCTCAGTTTTCTCTAGATCTCTAGGTCAAACGGAGTCAAGGGTATGCCTCGACTTCACGTATTGGGCATACACTACACTTACACCCTGAAAGAAAATAAAAACAACTAAAAATGTAAAATGAGGGAAATAAGGATCAATTCCCAATTACTTGAATTAGACATGTCTAGCTGCATTCTCTTGCAATAGCACCAAAATCTTAATGTCGCTCAGGTTACACCTCCTTCTTGAGGCTAAAGCGGTCTTTGTCAAGATATAGAACCTAACCAAAGTTAGGGTAGAACCAAGGGAATATGGTAGACTTAAAAGAATTCAATGTTGTAATTTAGGTTTATTAATCATTTTATCTCCCAAAAATAGGGGTAGGTTTGTATAATTACTAGTAAAAACAACTCTAATATAATACAAGTGTTTAATCAATAAGAAGAGAAACTAAGGTATTTTTTTCCCCATGATTCTCTAATTTAATATCACTAAATAACCGAATTCCTTTCAAGTGTGTAGCATGTAGAACGATAAATTGAGTTCACCAAACCCTTTTGCCAAGGAGAGAGCCGGATTTCACTATATGATATGGTCTATCCCCGTAGTGTGGCATTGCTAACCCTTACCTATTGTCCCCGTACAACCTCCCCTTGGTCCAGTTCAATTAATTAGACGAGAAACATTGATCGAATCCAGCTAACAATCTCTTTTTCTATTCATTACTACCTTGGTCCAGTTAGTAACACTAGCCAGCTTCTAATGTTGGTCATTATTAGAAAACATTAAAAATGAAGAGAATTAATCAATACATGCATTCATACTTTTCAAGAATTACGAATTATTCATTTTACCTTATTAGTTTTTCATGGTTCCACAACCCTAGTTGTGGATTCAGCTACTCATGATTTGTGTAAATGCAAGACTAATTATTTCAAATAATATAATAGAGCACTTATACAATTGAATTAAGCACAAGAATAATCCAAAGCTTCAATAAGAATCACAAGATTGTAATTAGAAGATAAAATTAAAGTTTATATGTGTTTCTTTAACTCTCAAATGTTTTTATCTACTGTATCTCGCTGCTCTTATGCTAAATATCGCTAACTCTTCAAGAAATATAACCTAACACCTATTTCATAGTGTTTAAAATACTAATCCAAAATAAAATAGGACAATTGGGTTGGCAGGCTCCACGAGGTGCTCTACGGGTTGTATAGTGATTTACGGCTCATAGTCGGAATTTCATAATATGTTGTTATGATTCTGTACTTGGCTTCTATGACACCTCTCTATGGCCTGTGAAAGGTTCTAAGGCACTTTCATATGAAGAAATTTCTATAAGTCTTCATTGTCTGATCCGCAGGGTACGAGACATGATCTACCACTCGTAAAGTATTCCACGACTCATCTATTTGTAGTACAAACTTTAGAAATCCACCCTTCACAAGAATTGCAAATGAAACTCCTTCACGGCCCGTAGAATACTCAATGGCCCGTAATGGGTCTTGTGAATCCTGAAAATTAGCAACTTCTGTAGATTTTGCCCAAACATTGTGCCAACCCAGAAATCCTTCAAAACAAACACAAAAACACACCAAGCCTACTAGCACCGCATTGAGAATACACTAAAATTCCAAGTTTTAGACATCAAAAGTATTGTATTTTAATAGCACATCAACCACATTAGAACAACTTCAACACATACTAGAAGAGGTGTATGATGACAAATTAATAATATCAAACTTTTAATAAGTAGATGAAGATAATAAATCATTGGGGGAGGAGGAATGAGAGGATGATGATTATGCAACTACTGAGAAATTGGAATGGGAGGATGAAGAAAATGAAACAATCGAGAAGGAATAGACTGGTAGATTGTAACTAGCATGTAAGTTAATTTATTTTGCTAATGCAAAAATTATTTCATTTGTTTTTCTTATATATTGTATTTATGTTAATTTACATTCATATATTATTGCGTGAAAGTGATACATCTCGAGATCATCTTGGGTTTACTTCTCCTTATAGGATGAAAAAAAAGAAATCTAGGAAACCTATTGATCTTGAGGATACCCCAGGCTCTATTTCTTCAGCACCTAATATTTAGGGTGCCCCAGGTACTACTCATTATCTGTCTTCTAGGACTATGGATCCTCTAGCTTTTCAGAGTCAGTTGCATCAACCACGGGGCACATCTTCTTTTACATAGCCGAGATTCCCTTAGTATGATCAGTTCGCTCCTCGACCTACACTGACACATCATCAACCCACACCTTCGACAACTCCATCGCCTACTATTCCATCTCCTACTTCTCAGTCTCCCCACTTATCTAATCTAAGACTGAGAGATTCTTCCAGTACTTATATTGTCCCTCCACCACCGACTCGTCATCACACATATCTTCCACCATCAACTTCACCTTCTTCTACTGTTGTATATGAGCATACACAGGTTGTGCCTGACTTAGCTCCTAGATAGAGGGATAGACGTATGAGAGTCATGATAGATCCTAATGGAACATCATAAGTATGCATTTTTATTAATTTATTTTTTCTATCTTAACAAATTATAGATGAACTAATAACATGTTTATTATGTGTCTTACAGGTGGAATCCTTCGAAATAAGTTGTGTATGCTATTAAGGAGAGTGTTAAGAGGTTATACACAGAGGCATACCACTCTTAGGGAGAGAGTCCAAATAATATTCGTCAAGTGATATTTAATGAATTTAAGGTATATATAAGATTACATAATATTGAGTATTATTTACTTCAATTATTTTTAACACTATCTGCTTTTTTCAAGACTTCGTGTACTTGGCAGCCCAAGTACAGCATGGTCATTGCAACTGCATTTGACAGAAAGGTGAGCTCCCGACTATCTAACAACATAAAGAAAGAAAGGGATGATAGAAAAGGCAGTACTTGGATAACTCCGCATGTATATCAAGATTTCGTTCAGTATTGGGATAATAAATTCAAGTCCATGTTCGATCAAGATGAAAAAGCTAGAGGAATACTAAAGGATAGCTCATTGCACACAGGAGGTGCAAAGCGTTTTGGTACTGAAATGACCCCAAAAAATGCCCAAAAATGTCCCTCGAAAGTGCTCAGAATCGTAATTTCCATATATCTCAAAATTCGTGCGTGATAATGAAAATCTGACTTCATATTCTTGATCAAGGGGTCAAATTGAAAGGGAAATAGGTTTAACCCTGATTTAATAGCAACCATAGAAATATTTAATTATCACAAAAATGTGATTTCCAGTATGCATCCGCGCCCCTGGTGCGACACGGCAGGGTCGCGCTATAGTGTATTTTTGGCTTCAAGTTTCTATCTCAGTCCAAGACTTTCGTATCTTGGGCCTAAGTGTTCCATGCATAAAAATACCTATACTTAGCCATATTTCACCCTCATATCATCCAAAACATTCCCCAAAACTCTCTTAAACACTTAGACAATATTTCATCTCAAATTTCAAGTGTCCAAAACTTATTTGGATTTTAAGGTTTTCATTCAAGCTTCAAGTCTCCATTTCAAATCTTCTTCAAGAAATTCTCTAAGCTAAGGTATGTGGATGAAAACCAATGAATCCTTTCACCCATGGTGCCCAAGCTTCAGTTTACCTAAAATTTCATGATTTAAAGTTTATTTACTCATAGGTCTTATTTATTATGATTTTCACTACACACTATGTTGGGGTTTCATAAACTTGTGATAGTTTTAGCATTTTTTGAGCTATGAATCTAAGAGCTATTACAAAATTTGATGATGGATTTTGATGTATATTGTTAGAGGAGGCTACCAAGTATCTATTGATAGTTATAAACTAAATTTTCTAACATGATTCCACTCTTTAATTACATGGTTTACACTAGCACTACGCACCCACCAATTGTTTGATAAAAGGTCTGGTTATGATTTCTTGAGGAATTGAAGGCCTAATGTATGTCTTATGACTTGAATGACTATATGGTGATGAAAGAAATGTATATATATGATATTAACTGACCAAGCCTTACACGGGAGGTTATAGGCCTAGGTAACCATTTTAAGGGGATTATATCTCGATCACCTTGCTAGGGAGGTGGCAGGCCCGTGTGACCATGTCGAGGGGTTTGTACCTTGATAACCATGTTGGGGGGTTTGTACCTCATCAAAAATGTTGAGTGATTTGTACCTCATCAACCATGTTGAGGTATTTGTACTTCATTCGCCTCAACAAGGAGGTTGTAGACTTGGATATTCACTAATAATGGTCTCTGCTTAAACATGTATAATGTTCTATGTAAACATGACTTACTTCAAGCAACTTGTATGCATTCCATATTGCTATATGTTACTCATTGACTATGCTTATGCATTTGATTATGTTACTTATCAGTTGTTGCATTGAATCCTACATATATAGTACATTCAAAAACACTAACGCATACTCTATGCTGACATAATGTCACCATATAGGAATTGGAGCCCCACTTGAGTATCTTCCTCCATGTGGCTAATATGATTTCTTTCAAGCTCTTTGGTGAGTCCTCCATTCCAGGGACGGTTTTTAGGATCTCATGCTATGTAATAAGAATATCTTTCTTGTATGTATGTATTGACTATGAGGGAGAGCCCAATCTATGTAGTAAAGGTGTTGTTGGACAGGTTGTACTGATCCTTGAATCTTTTGTTTTTACTCTAATGTTATGAAAGTATCCCTTAGCCCTTTTTCCCTTATTTTTACTCTTATTATGTTGTTTAATTGCTTCCAGCACCAATGACATGTAATGATATGTTAAGAGGCTTGTTTGGGGTTCCTTCGAGTTCCCCATTCATCGTGTCACTTCTAGGCTCTAGGCTTGGGTCATGATAAACTTAGTATTAGATCACTGGGTTGTTAATGGTCCTTGGCATCCAACACACCGCGTCGACTAGAGTCTTGTTCATGATTGTGTTGTGCACCACAACTATGAAGAAGAGGCTCTGAGGTGTTTAGGAAATGTTTCCCATTTTCATGTTCTAAGTCGTGTTATAGGGTTAAAGTAAGGTTTTTCCCCTAACAATTGGTCTTTCTTATGCTAGATCATGCCTAAAACAAGAGGAAGGAGAGCATGCACTCCTGAGGAACAACCAGCTCATGGTGAGCTCTGGGATGCTCTCATTTTGCTAGCATAAGTTGTGGCTAACCAAGCCAACAAAGGGGCCCAAGCCCCTCATGCTCCGACACTAACATCTCGAGTTGGAGACTTCATGAAGATGAATCCCCCAAAATTCTATGGGTCAAAGGTGAATGAGGACCCTCAAGAGTTTATTGATGAGGTCTATAAGGTTTTTGCTATAATCAATGTATGATTGAAAGAGAAGGTGGAGTTGATGGCTTACCAACTCAAGGGGTGGAAAAAATATGGTTTAATCAATGGAAGGAGGAAGGGAATCAATAATATGGTGCTTTGGGTGGAGTTCAAGGTGGCTTTTCTTAATCGGTTCTTCCCTTTTGAGCTTAGGGAAGCCAAATTGGTAGAGTTAATGAATTTGAGACAAGGGTCTTTGAGTGTGAGGGAGTATGCCCTCAAGTTGAATCAACTCTCTAAATATGCTCCCCACTTTATTGTCGACCCAATGTCTAGAATGAACAATTTCTTGATTGGTGTATCCGATTTGGTGAGTGAGGAATGTTGGTTCACTATGTTGATTAGTGACATGGATTTGTCCCATTTGATGACTAATGCCGAATAAATGGAGGAGAAGTTTACGAAGAGAAGGGGTCATGAGGCCAAGAGCGCCCATTTTGAGGGAAAGTTCTAAATTCGAAAGAGTGGCCGATTCAATCAATGCCAAAGATCTTCTCATGCTTTTAGTAAGAGGGATGCCAAAGACATTCCAATGGCCCAAGGTGATGGGGGTGTGGTTCCTAATGGTGGGTGTCCAAAATGTGGTAGGGATCATAGTGGCCCGTGCTTGAGGGATACTAATGCTTGTTATGGTTGTGGGGAAGTTGGGCATAAGGTGATGGATTTCCCTCAAAATCACAACAAGGGTAAGGAGGTTTATCCACAAGGTGCTAATGTTGTTCCTTTGGGGAGAGGTAGCTGACAAGATGGTGCACCAAGGCATAATCGGTTCTATGTACTACAAGGGAGGAAAGGGGTTGAGGAGGTTCCCAATATCATCATCAGTATGTTAAAAGTCTTTGACTTTGATGTGTATGCATGGATTGATCCTAGTGCCACTCTTTCTTTTGTTATCCCCTTTGTTGCCAAAAAGTTTCGTGTTGTGCCCGAATTGTTATGTGAGTCTTATGGCGTGTCTACTCCTATTACTGCATCTATTGTTGCTATAAAGGTGTATAGAAATTGTCTTGTTTGCATTTTGCATAATATATTGCCTTGTGACCTTGTTGAGGTGGAAATGGTAGATTTCGGTGTCATATTTAGGATGGATTGGTTGCATGTATACTATGCCTCTATTGATTATAGAACCCGTAGAGTCAAATTCCTATTCCCAAATGAACCCGTTCTTGAGTGGGAGAGTAATAATGTGGTGGTCAAGGATAGGTTCACCTTTTACATTAAAGCCTGTAAGTTGATCTCTAAGGGGTGTCTTTATCATCTTGCCAGGGTTAGGGATGTGGAGTCCAAGTTCCTTCCTATAGATTCGGTTCTAATTGTAAATGAGTTCCTTGATATCTTTCCAAGTGACCTTCCTGATGTTCCTCTTGGAAGGGAATTAGATTTTTGTATATAGCTCCTTCCCGATACTCAACCCTTTTCTATTACCCCTTACCGCATGGCCTCGGCAGAGTTAAAGGAATTGAAGTAGCAATTGAGGGATTTATTGGAGAAGGGTTTCATTAGGCCTAGCCAATCACCTTGGGGTGCACCGATGTTGTTTGTGAAGAAGAAGGATGGGTCTCTTAGAATGTGTATTGATTATGGCCAACTCAATAGGGTCACTATAAAGAATAAGTATCTTCTTCTAAGGATTGATGATTTGTTTAACCAATTGCAAATGGCTAGTCACTTCTCTAAGATTGATCTTCAGTCCGGGTACAATAAAGTGAAGGTGAGGGAGTGTGATATTCCTAAGACGGCCTTCCGGACCAGGTGTGGGCATTATGAGTTTGTTGTGATGTCTTTCAAGTTGACCAATTTACCAACTATCTTTATGGATCTTATGAATAGGGTCTTCAAACCCTACCTTGACTCATTTGTTGTGGTCTTCATTAATGATATTTTGATCTATTCACATAGTGAGGAGTAGCATATGGGTCATTTGAGGGTGGTGCTACAAAGATTGAGGGAAAAGATGTTGTATCCAAGTATGCCAAGTATGAAAAGTGTGAATTTTTGTTAAAAGAGGTTTCCATCTTAGGTCATGTGGTTTCGGGGGATTGTATGAATATGGATCATAAAAAGATAGATGTGATTAGGAATTGGCCTAGACCATTGACCCTATAAGATATTAGGAGCTTATTGGGCTTAGCGGGTTACTATCAGAGTTTTGTGAATGGGCTCTCTTCTATTGCTTCTCCTATGACCAAGTTGACTCAAAACAAAGCCAAATTTGTGTGCTCCAATGAGTGTGAAAGGAGTTTCCAATCCTTGAAGGATAAGCTTGTGTCTGCTCCTATTTTGTCACTAGCGGAAAGGCTAAAGGGGTTTGTTGTGTATTGTGATGCTTCTAGAGTTGGTTTGGGTTTTGTGTTAATGGAAAATAAGAAGGTGATAAGCTATTCGTTTCTAGACAACTCAAAGTGCATGACAAGAATTATCCTACTCATGATCTTGAACTATCCACCATGGTATTTGCATTAAAGATTTGGTGTCACTATTTGTATGGGGTGCATGGTATTGTGTTCACCAACCATAAGAGTCTCATTTATGTCTTCACTCAAAATGATCTCAAATTGAGACAAAGAAGGTGGTTAGAATTTCTTAAGGACTATGATATGAGTGTACATTATCATCTTGGTAAGGCTAATATGGTGGTCGATGCTTTGATTAGGATGTCTATGGGTAGCCTAGCTCATGCTGGTGGTGGTGATAAAGAGGTGGCTAGGGAGGTCCATCGATTGGCTAGATGTGGGGTTAGGTTGGAAGAGGTTGATAATGATGGTGTTGTTGTTGATGATGATTCTTAGTCTGCATTAGTTGAGGAGGTGAAAGCTAAGCAAGATCTTGACCCCACTTTGACGGAATTTAAGGTATTGGTCAAAGATGGTAAGGTGGAGGTTTTCTCCAAGGGGAAGATGGTACCCTTAGATACAAAGGTAGGTTTTGTGTGCCTTGTGTTGATGGTTTGAGAGGAAAACTGAGTCCAAGATATGTGTTGGCAAGGTAGCTTATGAGTTAGAATTACCTAGTGAGATGGATTTGGTTCATCCGGTCTTTCATGCATCCATGTTGAGGAAATGTGCGGGAGACCCTAGTGTTATTGTGCCTCTTGATATTGTGGGTGTTGTTGAATATAATTTGACTTATGAAGAGGTTCTGGTTCAGATTTTGGCTAGACAGGTGAAGAGGTTGATGAACAAAGATGTGGCTTCTGTTAAGGTCCTTTGGAGGAATCAACAAGTCGAAAGTGCTACTTGGGAGGCCGAAGTGGACATGAAAAAGTGATATACTTACCTTTTCAACTCCATTCAAGCCTAAAGTATTACTCGAAGTCCTCTATATTATCTCAAGTCTTAAGTTCATCCCTCATGTCATTGCATACATTAATGTTTAAATTAACAAGTTCATGATGATTTTACACTTATGTTGAGATTTTTGAAATAATGTTTAAGTGCATTATTGCATCGTTATGTGAGCTGAAATTGTTCATGTTTATGTCTCTCCTTAACCTTTCTTTGACATTCGGGGACGAATGTTTCCAAGGGGGAGATATTGAAATGACCCCAAAAAGTGCTCAAAAATGTGCCTCGGAAGTGCTCGGAATCATAATTTTCATATATCTCAAAATTCACGCATGATATTGAAAATTCGACTTCATATTCTTCATCAAGGGGTCAAATTAAGTGGGCAACGGGTCTAACCCCAATTAAAGAGCAACCGTAGCAAAATTTGATAATTGCAAAAATGCGATTTTTAGTGTGCATCCGTGCACCTGGCACGACGTGCCAATGGCGTGCTATAGTATATTTTTGGCTACAAGTTTCTCTCTCAGTCCAAGATTTTTGGTTCTTGGGCCTAAGTGTTCCCATGAGTGAAAATACCTATACTTAGCCATATTTCGCTCTCATATTATCCAAAACATTCCCCAAAACCTTCTCAAACACTTAGACAATATTTCATCTCAAAATTCAAGTGTCCAAAACTCATCCAGATCTTAAGGTTTTCATTCAAGCTTCAAGTCTCCTTTTCAAATCTTCTTCAACAAATTCTCCAAGCATAAGTTTGTGGGTTTCAACTATTAGGTCCTTTCACCCATGATGCCCAAGCTTCCTTTTAACTAAAAGTGCATGATTTAAAGTTAATTTACTTGTAGGTCTTAGTTATTATGAATTTCACTGCACACTATGTTGGGGTTTCATAAACTTATGATTGTTTTAGCATGTTTTGATCTATGAATCTAAGATTATAGTGAGATGTGATGAAGGATTTTGATGTTTAATGTTTGAGGGTGTTACCAAGTATCTAGTGATGGTTTTACACTAAAGTTTCTAGCATGATTCCACTCTTGATTGCATGATTTTACACTAGCACTACACCCCTGCTAAGTATTTGATAAAATGTCTGGTTATGATTTCTTGAAGAATTGAAGGCCCAATGCATGTCTTATGAGTTGAATGACTATGTGATGATGAAAGAAATGTATGTATATGATATTATCTCTATAGTTTTGGGAAATGACCAAGCCTCACTCGGGAGGTTGTGGATCGGGTAAACATGTTGAAGGGTTTGTACCTCGATCGCCTCACACGATAGGTGGCAGGCCTGTGCAACCATATCGAAGGGTTTGTATCTTGATAACCATGTTGAGGGATTTGTACCTCATCAACCATATTAAGGGCTTTGTACCTTATTCACCTCTCCAAGGAGGTGGTCATCCTTGTATATTCAGTAATAATGGTCTCTCATTACACATGTCTAATGTTCTTTGTAAGCATGGCTTACTTAAAGCATCTTCCATGCATGCCATATTGTTATATGCTATTCATAGCCTATGCTTATACATTTTGATTATGTTACTTATGTCTTGCTGCATTGCATTCTATGTACTTAGTACATTCAAATGTACTAACGCATACTTTATGCCTATATGATGTCACCATGTAGGAACTGGAGCCTTACTTGAGCATCTTTCTCCATGTGCCTAATACGATTTCTTTCAAGATCTTTGGTGAGTCCTCTATTCCGGGGACGATGTTTAGGATCTCATGTTATATGCTAAGACTATCTTTCTTTTATGTATGTATTGACTATAAGGGTGAGTCTGGTTCCTTGTCTTGGCCCCTTCTCTTATCTATGTAGTAGACGTGTTATTGGACATGTTATGTACTGACCCTTGACTCTCTTGTTTTGATGCTTATGTTATGAAGGTGTCCCTTATCCCTTTTTCCCTTATTTCTAGTATTATTATATTGGTTAATTGCTTCCACAACCAATGACGTGTAATGATATGTTAAGAGGCTTGTTTGGGGTTCCTTCAGGTTCCCCATTCGTCGTGTTATGTCTAGGCACTAGGCTTGGATCGTGACAACTACCATTACGAGGGAGCTTGTAAGATTTTTAAAATTGTTGGTTTAGACTAACATTATTCTTAATTAAATTATTTAATATATACAAGCATATTTTAATTATTTATATTTTAATTTGTAGGAAATTGAATTGGGGCGGACTATTTTACATGAGGAAGTTTTTAGGAGGTATTATACGAAGAAAAAAAAAAGAATGAGTCAGATCCATATAATTAGGTGGAGGAAAGGACCGAACAAGCCTATGTAAGTTAAATTACATAACTTTGAGTATAATTTAGTTAAATTTTAAATTTTAATTTTAGTATACATACTGTGTAATGACCCTAAAAAGTACCCAAAAACGTGCCTCGGAATGCCCAAAATTTTAATTTTCACATATCTTAAAATTCGTTTGTTATTTCGAAAATATGACTTCAGATTCATGTTCAAGGGATCCAAATTAGTGGGAAAAGGGTCTAACCCCGATTTAAGAGCAAAGATTTTGCAATTATGAAATTTCAAGAATGCGATTTCCAGAGAGAATCTGTGTCGCTTCCGTGATGCGCCTCTATACAAAATGGGGGGCACTGTTTTTTTTAGTTCGTCCAAAATATTCTTAGTGTTGGCCCAAAGATTTTCCAAATGTGTTTTTATCTATAGTTAGCCAAATTTCACCCTTATATCATCCTAAACATTTCCCAATGCTCCCCAAAACACTTAGTCATATTTTAACTACCAAAAATCAAGTCATAAACCCTCATCCCAAGCTAAGGTTTCCTTCAATGTTCTTCTTCAAGCTTCAAGTCTCCATCTCCAAACTTCACCAAGTTCATCTCTAAGCTAAGGTATGTAGGTTTTAGCCATTGGGTTCTTCCACCCATGGTGTCCTAACCTCCTTTTTACTTATAATGCATGATTTAAAGTTGATTTTACATGTGTGTCTTGTATATTTAGAAAATTACTACATAGTGATTTGAGTTCATGAAAGTATGGTTCTTTTAGCATGTTTTGAGACCTAAATCTTGGATCTAATGCTGCTTTTGATGAGTGGTTTTGATGTGAATGTCTTGGGGGTGTTGCAAAGTGTTGATTCATGGTTTTACAACAGATTTTCTTGCATGATTTCATCTCTAAATTGCATGGCCTTTTACCCCATTACACCCCCCCAAGTGTTTGATAAAATGTCCGGCTAGGGTTTCTTGTGGAAATGAAGGTCCAAAGTATGAAATATGATATGATTGACTATATGATGATGAAATGAGCTTATGTATATGATTTACTCTATATAAAGCATTGTATTAGACCATACCCTATCTGAGGGGACAAGAGCCCAGCTAACCATATTGAGGGTTTGTACTCATCAACCATGCGAGGGGTTTATACTTCGGCACTATGTTTATAAGGTGTGATTATCATCAACCATGTGAGGGGCTTATACCACATAACCACCAAGGGGTTTATACCTTGAAAAGCTAGCTTGGTCTCCTCTACACATATGATATCCTATATGAGCATGAGTTACTTAAGCATGCTTTACTCAAGCACTGATCATATATGTCATATTGTCATATTATGCCTATTGCTTAATATTATACATTTTGATTATGATGCCTATGTATTGTTGCATAGCATCCTACATACTTAGTACATTCAAACGTACTAACGTATACTCTTGCCTACATGATATCAGCATATAGGAACCGGAGCCCAAGTTGACCATCTTCCTCCACATGGCTAGTTCAGTGCTACTCAAGGTAGTTGGTGAGTCCTCCATTTGGAGACCTTGGTCTATGTTTAACCTTGGGTTTTATTGAGACACTCTACTTTATGAGCTATTTTGACTATGAACGTGAGCCCGGATACTTTGTTTTGCCCCCCCCCTCTTTTCTATGTATTTAGAGGTGCTTATTGGACAAGTTATGTATCTATGTTATGAGTTTTTGACTCCTTGCCTCTTGATGATGATGTTTAGCGAGCTATAGCTTACCCCCTTTAGCCTTTATCCATATTTTATGTCTTTTACATGCTTTCGCGACCAATGATGTGTAATGACAAGTTAAGAGGTTTTATTGGGTTCCTTTCGGGTTCCCTATTTGCCATGTCACATCTAGGCCCTAGGCTTGGGTCGTGACATATTGAATCTAACTATTAATTTTAATATGCAGCATGAGTTTGAGCGATATATACAAGAGCTTAAAGACTCAATCGAGCTAACCCCTGTGTTGGCCAATCAAATTTGGATGGAAAAGGTTACAGGCGGGAGCCATAAAGGCCGGGTTTTTGTAATGGGCTCCCACAATAAAATATGATGACTCTAATCCAATTTACAAGGCATTGGATCATCATGTCAAGCTGAGGCCATTGACGAGTTTCACATAGTTGTCATGTTTCAAAAATTTGAAGCTTATACATGCATTGGCAAATTTTGAAGCATGAAGGGCTCAACTGGAAAACGGAATGACTCAACAATATGATGAAGTTAGGGAACAAGTGCTCAACCTAGCCCAATGGCCTACACCCTCCCTCGATAACTTTGACGTGAGTACCAATGATTTTGTAGCAAATAGGCCATAGTTCCCTTCATTTAAGTTTTGGACAATTTAGAATTTTTGGTGAACTTTGAAGAAATTTAAAACTTAATAAATTATGAATTTCTATGTTTTTTTAAGTTTAATTGTGCTTATTATTACGTATTTTGAATGTTTTAGTTGTTGTTGATTGTATTGTATTGGGCTCTATTGATATGTATTGGATTTAAAATTTCATGCAGGTGGGCAACAAAAACTGCAGGTTTCTGCTGTAAAAAAAGTTGCCAAAACACCACGGACTCTTCGCTTTTCCAGAAATTTTTTTAAAGAAAACCAAGAAAAGCGACAGATAAGGTCCCAATATCTATTGCATTTCTAGGAATTTCTTTTTAAGAAAAACCGAAAAAGGTGATATGACATCATCCATTGCTTTAATCTTTTCAAAAGTTTTGCAACGGTGTCCGAAAAAGCAATGGAATTGACTACGTCGTTGTTTGGCATTTTTTAGTAGTGTAAGACACCTAAATCAGCCCCAATTCATTCAGTACACTTCTTTTTCAATTCAAACACTTAGACTCTAGAAAATTAAGTTCCGAAAACTCTATTCAAGTCAAACATTGAAGATTCAAGTTGGGGAATTCAAAGTGGCTTTAATATCAAGCCTAATTAATCTCATTCTTCCTAATTCCTTCAAGGTTTGTGTAGATTTATTCATGAATACCTTTCAATCATAAAGATCCGAAATCTATTTCATGAAATCTATGATTTCTAAGTATGAATTGCAATGGGTCTTTTAATTTAGTTTCAATTTGATGAAATTGAGTTATGGGATGAGTTCAATTAATGATTTAAATATGATTTAGTCTTATTATGTTAATTTATATGGACTTCATGAGAATTGAAGAATGCATGTCCTTTTAATTTATGAATTTATGCATGGGTAATTTCAAGTATGTTTCAATTTTTGATTTCTTTATGGATTTAGTATGATTTTATCTTATTATGATGTTTAATTATGAGTTCTAAGTACTCATGCTACTCCTTCATTCCTCATGGCATATGCATGCATGAACAAGTATTTTCATGAGATTTATGATATGGTGTCAGGATCCAATTATGATTATGACTATATTTTCAAGACAAGTATAGCTATGACAAGAATGTGATCACATAATGTCTATGATATGGCTCAAGAACCCTATGACCACTATATACATGTATGAATAAGTTATTCCTATGCATGAAAGTATGAAATGAAGTATGATTTGACCTTTGAGCTCAAGCATGTATGACTATAATTTACTTTGGCTTTTAAGCCCAAGTATGCATACTTATAGAGAATGTTTTGGGTTGTAAGCCTAAGTATGCATGATTTCAATTTGAAAAAACTTATGTTATTATTTCAAGCATGTATGTATGTGTGTGTGTATATATATATATATATATATACATGTATTTCTTGGGATGATCACTTAGCACTGAATGAGACTGGAGGTGGGGGACTATCCCAAGGATCCTTGTATAAAGCCTATTTTCTTATAACTAGGTGTCAGCGTAGGTTCATGTTTATGCCCTTTTAAGGGATGATGATGATTTATGTCCCACCAAACTGAAAAGATATGTTGTAAAGTGTGGGTATAGGCTACCTTTGGTAAGTAGTCTACTCTTTCTCCGATGTAGGGGAAACATCGGAATTCTATGTAATAGCTCATATGGTCTTACATGTCGGTTGAGGTCCTATCCCCCTTTTGTTTAAGTATTATGCCATTCATACATCATGGATGTAAGACATATTTTTATGATATTCTTTCATAAATACTTCCTTCTATATATACATATGTACATTTGTCATCTAACATTGACTTAGAGGTTATCATGTTTATAAGCATTGCATGCCTACATACTTAGTACATCCAAATATACTAACACATACTTTTTGCCTACTTGATCTAAGAATGTAGGGACTGGATGCTATCATCATCCACCTTTTTACGTTTACATTGGATTTGTGAGAATTACTTATGGTGAGTCATTTATTCCTAGGACAAGACCTATCTTCTATCTACCTATTTTATGTTATGTCTTTTTATGTCTATTACTTTGAGGGTAAGCCGAGGACATGTCTTGGTTCTAGTCCTATCTATGACTTAGAGGCATTATTGGATGTAACGTAAGCTTTACGTATGAGCTTGTTATGTTTGATACTTATGGAGGCTATGCTTATGTCATGACCCAAGCCTAGGGCCTAAACGTGACACAGCAAATGGGAACCCGAAGGGACCCCAAACATGCCTCTTAGCATATCATTCACACATCCTTATTCGCGGAAGCAAAATAAACAACACATGAGATATAAATAAGAGAAACAGGACTAACAGAAGTCTTGATATTTATAAAGAATAAAAAGAGTCAAGCTCAAAGCATTAGTACATCAATTATCCAACAACACCTCTAACATAGAGTGGAGCGGTGGCCATGACATTTTTTCTGGCTCACCCTCATAGTAACAAGTATTCAACATAGGAAAATATAAAATAGCAAGAGTAACATAGATAGCATCCTCAGACTTGAGGACTCACCAAAGCTTATCTCCAAAGCACCGAACTTGCCATGTGGAGGATGAACAAGAGTTGTCCCGGTCCCTGCATAGTAATATCATGTTGGCATAGAGTATGCATTAGTATATTTGAATGTACTAATATGGAGGATGCAATGCAATAAGACATAAGTTAATACAGTCAAAATGCATGAGCATAAGCAATGGATAAGTATAATATCAATGTGGCATGTACGATCAATACTTGAAGTAAAACATGTTTGTAAATCAATTAACTTGCAAATTACATATCACATATGTGGGAATAGAACATAATCGACATAGACCAAGTGATCTACCACTTGGATTCCAAGGCATGTTGCCCCCACGTAAGGTGATTTGGCATGTCACCCCCAATAAGGTGATCGAGGTACTCACCCCTCAACAAGGTGATTGAGGTATTCACCCCTCAACAATGTGATTGGGCATGTCACCCCAACAAGGTGATTAAGTCATGTCACCCCTTCAACAAGGTGATTGGGCATATCAACCCCCTCCCCCCAACAAGGTATGGTCAACTTTCAACATCATAAATACTTTTCATAAATTCAATGCATATGTGCAAACCTTTAATCATCATAAAATCACTTGATTTATACATCACGTAATAAATCATCCATAGCATGAAAATTATTGTCATGACATTTTATCAAACACTTGGTGGGTTCATAATGCTTGTCCAAAATCATGCAATTGGAGAGTGAAATGATATGAGAAAACTCAATGCAAACCAACCCATCAATATATAGTAAAACCCTCATATATGGTACCTTGAAATCCATCACCAAACTTCATAATTGATCATAGTTCCTTAGCTCAAAACATGCATAGTCTCAATAGACAAAACCAATTCATATGTATGCTTGAACTAGATAAACAAGAAAAATCAATCAACGTTTCATAAAACCCCCAACATAATTTATAATCATAATCCATAATAAGAGATACCCATAGATGATACAACTAGAAAATATGATATTTTCATAAAAAATAATATTGGGCTCCATGGGTGAAATGGCCCAATGGATGAAACCCACGTACCTCAAACTTGGGTTTTATTGAGATGAGCTTGAGGAGAACTTAGAGCTTGAAGAGAATGCTTAAGTTCCAAAGATAAGCTTGAAATTTGAGTGAAATGTTTGGTTAAGTCTTAGAGAGGTTTTTGTGAGGTCTTTGAGTGATATAGAGCTGAAAAATGACTAAGTATGAGTATTTTCACGTATAAGTGGGCATGGGGATGTGACCCCAATGCCCTCGGCCAAGATTAAAAAAACAAGGAAAACATACAGTGGTCCGTGTCCTTGGCACGACACAGACCCATCGCGTGTATTATGCCATTTTTGTACTGCTCTGCGCCCCTGGCGTGTCGTGGCCAAGGTAAGAATGCTTACTAGAAATCATAAATTAACAAAAATTATTTTTCTCTGTAGGTCCTCTAAAATCGGGTTATACCTATTTCCCACTCAATTTTACCCCCTGATCAAGAATATGAAGTCGTATTTTTTATATCACGCACAGATTTTAAGATATATGAAAATTACAATTATGGATATTTTTAAAGCACATTTTGGGGCGTTTCAATATTTCCCCCTTGGGAACATTTATCCCCATGTGTCAAAGAAACGCGGATAAGAGAAGTAGTCATGAAGATTTCAGCCCGACTTGAATGCAACAAGTGCATTTAAACATCATTCTCAAAAAGTCTCAACATGAGTGTCAAAAATCACTATTAACTTGTTACCATGTACATGACTGCATGAAAAATGACATGAGGGCTGAAACGTAAGACTTAAAATCATATAGGGACTTAAATTAGTACCTTGGGCTTGAGTAGAGTAAAAGAGATATAGATATCGCTTTCTCATGTCCGCCTCAGCTTCCCATGTGACACTTTAAACTTGCTGGTTTCTCCAAAGGACATTGACAGAAGCTACATCTTTGTTTCTCAACCTCTTCACTTATCTATCCAAAATCGCCACTGGGACGTCCTCATAGATCAAATTATCTTCTATAACAACCACGGCATCCAAGAGCACTATAGCACTTGGGTCACCCACACACTTCCTCAACATGGATACATGGAAGACCGGATAAACCATATTCATCTCTATAGGCAACTCCAACTCATAAACAACCTCACCCACTCTTTTCAATACTTTATAAGGACCCACAGACCGGGCTTAAGATCCCCTTCTTGCAAAATCAACCACACCCTTCATAGGTGAGACTTTTGTCACGACCCAAGCCTAGGGCCTAGATATGACACAGCGAATGGGGAACCCGAAGGGACCCCAATCAAGCCTCTTAGCATATCATTACACATCCATGGCTGTGGAAGTAAAATATAATAGTAATAGTGTTAAGCATGTTAAGCATGTTAAATTGAGAAAATATAATAGTAATTGTGTTAATATCCCCCTATCCCGCTATCTCCCTATAGGAGGCCCCACTTAAGAGGTGCATTTTTTAACGAAATGTCCCACCCTTTTTGAACCTCCCTCTCCTGTAAGCATAGTTTCGTGAAGGATGTTCACGAAGGGGAAGAGAAAGGAATAGGGCCTCAGACGTTGGTTTAAAGCAAGTGCTAGTTGAATTAGCAGCTATAAAGTGTAATAGGAATTAGCAGGACTTGACTACTGAGAAAGCGAACGTCAAGGATCTTAAATAGAGAAGAGGGGGAGCTGCCTTCAGTGCATCTCTGCCTCGCTGCGGGTCAGCACCTCCGAAAGAAAGGGAGGACTTCATTCAGTGACCCCGCGATCGCCCTCGTACTTCACTTCGCGGGAATAGGTTCCCGTATGTCCTTTTGACTTCCGCATAGAATGGGCATTCTTCTCCTCCGACTCCCATCCTGTGATCAAGGTTGATTAATAAGGATGTGGTCTTCGTCAAGACGGAATTGCTTGGAAAGCTTTGAATCCTTTCGCCAAGTCAGACTTTAGTCGATTGCATTTTATTGGAATCCATTGCAGCTGACCTTTCCAAACCGCCTTGCCCCTATACTTATCAGTCGAGCAACTTCTTACCTCTCACTCCTTTGGTCTCACTTCCTTATCAGTGCTTTTTCATTCAACCAAGAACGTCCCTTGCAGCGGCTTCGCGAGACCAGAGAAGGTGAGGACGCCGGCCAGATGGGTAGGAAAATAACAATAACAGTTAGTGAAAAGGGAATACAGGCCTAAGGGACATCCATGATATCATAGAAACATATTAAGCTAATAGTATAGCATTAATACATCATGATGTTTCAACAACACCTCTAATACATAGATAGGAACTGGGGCCAAGACAATCTCCGGGATCACCATCATAGCCATAAGCTTCCAACATAAAATGAGTCAATACATAATATAAATCAAGCGAAGTATGTCCTAGGAGTTGAGCACTCACCAACTTGCTTTGAGAGAAATCATATTAGCCATGTGGAGGAGGAGGATGATCAAGTGGAGCTCCAATTCCTAGGTGGTAACATCATGTAAACGTAGAGTATGTGTCAGTACATTTGAATATGCTAAGCATGTAGAGTGCAATGCAACAAGAGATAGGTTACATAGGCAAAATGCAATATCATAAGCAATGGATAGTATGATAACAATATGACATGTATAAATGATGCTAGAAGTAAAACATGCCTATATAAACCATATTACATGTGTAGAAAGAGATCATCATTGCAGACCAAGAAACTTAGTACTTGAAATCCAAGGCATACCACCAGCTTCATAGGTGGATGAGGTATCTACCCCTCATCTATGGTAGTACGGAATTCCCACCAACCAACAAAGTGTATGAGGTATATACTCCTCATCTTTGGTAGTATAGGATTGCCACCAACCGATAACGTGGATGATGTATACACCCCTCATTTATGGTAGTACAGGATTTCCACCACCCGACAAGGTATATAAGGTATATACCCCTCATCTTCAGTAGTATGGGATTGCCACCACCCAACAAGGTGGATGAGGTATATACCTCTCATCTATGGTATGGTCACTTGCAATACTATAACCACTTTCTATAAAATCAATACATTAATACATTAATTTCATCATCATAAAGTCACTTGACTCATAGGCCATGCAATAGATCATCAATAACTCAAGAACCCTAATCTAGACATTTTATCAAACACTTGGTGGATGTGTAATATCAGTGTAAAATAATGCAATTGAAGAGTGAAATCATGCAAGAAAACTTGAAGTAAATCAACCCACCAATACTTGGTAATACACTCATGCAACATACATTGAAACCCTTTATAAAATCTGACAATAGATACTAGATTCATAGCTCAATACATGCTTAAATAGTCACACATTCATGAAACCCCAACATAGATTATAGCCAAACTCATACAAAAGACCCATAAGATTTATGTAAAAAGGAAGCTTGGGCACCATAGGTGAAAGCACCTAATGGTTGCCATATACCTCAACTTTGGAGAATCCCTTGATGAAGATTGAGATGAGAACTTGAAGCTTAGTGAATTCCTTAAGATCCGATACATTTGGCACTTGAATTTTGGGTGAAATATTTGTCTAAGTGTTTGAGAGAGTATTGGGGAATGTCTTGTATGATATAAAGATAAAATATGTCTAAGTATAGGTATTTTTACGCATCGTAAGTCATAGGCCCAAGACCCAAGAGCGTTGGACCTAACAAGAAAACTGGAGAAAAAAATAGGCATCTCCGCGCCCTGGCCGCGTTGCGCCAGGGGAGCGGAATGCTCTTTGGGAATTGCAACTTTGAAAAATTGAATTTTGACTTGGTCACTCTAAAATCGGGGTTAGACCCATTCCCCACTCAATGTTTTCCCCTAATCAAGAATATGAAGTCAGATTTTTGATATCACGCACAGATTTTTAGATTTAAGAAAATTACGAATTCATGCACTTTCGAGGCACATTTTCGGGCACATTTTCGGGCACTTTTTGGGGTCGTTTTAATATCTCTCCTTTGGGAACATTCATCCATGAATGTCAAAGAAGTGTACATAAGAAGAGTCATCATGAAGAAATCAACCCCAACGAGAATGCAATAATGCACTTAAACATCATTTCAAAAATCTCAACATAAGTGTGAAATCATCATGAACTTGTGAACATAAACATGAATGCATGCAAATGACATAAGGGATGATACATGAGATATGAAATCACATAAGAGACTTAGAATTAGTACTTTAGACTTGAGTAGAATGGAAAAGATAGGGTATCGCTTTTACATGTTCACTTCAACCTCCAATGTAGCACTCTCGACTTTTTGATACCTCCAAATAATCTTAACGGAAGCAATATCCATGTTCCTCAACCTCTTCACTTGTCCATCCAAGATCTCTACTAGAACCTCTTCATAAGTCAAGTTACCTTCCACATCACCCATAACATCCAATAGAACAATGGCATTCAAATCACCCACATCTTTCCTCGACATGGATACATGAAAGACCAAATGAACCAAATCAATTTCACTAGGCAAATCCAACTCATAGGCTACCTTACCAATCCTCCTCCACACCCTGTAAGGACCCACATATCTTCGACTCAATTTACCGTTTTACCAAACGAACCACACTCTTCATGGGTGAAACCTTCAAATAGACCTAATCACTAACCTTAAATCAAGATATCTTCTCCTAACATCGGTATAGGACTTTTGACGACTTTGGGCTGTTTTCAACCTTTCACTAATCAACCTTACCTTATCTATAGCCTCTATGACCAGATCTGAACCAAACAATGCCATTTCCCCTACCTCAAACCATCCGATCGGGGACCTACAACGTCTACCATAGAGGGCCTCAAAAGGAGCCATACGAATGCTAGAACAATAGCTATTATGATATACAAACTCAATCAATGGAAGATGATCATCCCAACTACCCTTAAACGCCAACACACAAGCTTTAAGCATATCCTTAAGAGTTTGGATAGTTCGCTCGGCTTGTCCATCCATTTGAGGGTGAAAGGTCGTACTAAGCTTAACCTTGGTACCAAAACCTCTTTTAGAAGGACCTCCAAAAGTGTGAAGTGAATTGAGCATCACAATCCGATATGATTTACAAGGGAACCCCATGCAATCTAAGCAGCTCATGAATGTACAAATTAGCATAGTCTTCGGCCCCATAGGTAGTCTTAACCGGTAGGAAATGAGCCGACTTTGTCATTCTATCAACCACAACACAAATGGAATCAAAACCCTTTCTAGTCATAGGCAACCCAACCACAAAGTCTATGTTGATTTCCTCCCACTTCCAAGTAGGAATATTTATATCTTGGGTTAGGCCACCCGGCCTTTGGTGTTCGGCTTTGACTTGATGGAAACTATGACAATAGGATACAAATTTGGCAATGACTTTCTTCATACCTCCCCACTAAAACACATCCCTCAAATCTCTATACATATTGGTAGAACAGGGTTGAATAGAATAGGAAGAATTATGAGCCTCATCAAGAATCCTCTCCCTCAAGCCATCAACATTAGGCATAGAAAACCTACCTTACTACCTAAGGGCACCATCTCCCCCTTGGGAGAAAACCTCCACCTTGCCATCTCTCACCAAGGCCTTCAATTCTAATAAGGAGGGGTCAAGATCTTAATTTGCTTTCACCTCACCAACCAAGGAAGATTTTGAACCATCAAGAACCATAGTACCACCATTATTATCCTCTTCCAACCTAACCCCCAATCAAGCCAACTGATGAACCTCCCTAGCCCCTTCTTTGCCCACATCATCAACATGTGCTAGGCTACCCATAAACACCCTACTGAAAGCATCGGCCACCACATTAGCCTTATTGGGGTGATAATGCACAATCATATCATAATCTTTAAGGAGTTCTATCCATCTTCTTTGCCTCAAGTTGAGATCTTTTTTAGTGAACGCATATTGGAGACTCTTATGATCAGTAAACACATCAACATGCACCCCACACAAATAATGACGCTAAATTTTCAAAGCAAACACAATGGTGGAAAATTCAAGATCAGGAGTAGGATAATTCTTTTCATGCACTTTAAGTTATCTAGAAGCATAGGATATCACCTTACCATTTTGCATCAAAACACAACCCAAGCCAATCCGACAGGCATCACAATACATAACAAAATTCCTCCAACTCTTCCGATAGAGATAACATAGGAGAGGAGACAAGCTTATCCCTCAAGGAAACTCTTTTCACTCTCATTGGTCCACACAAATTTCACCCTCTTTTGGTTCAACTTAGTCATAGGAGAGACAATAGAAGAGAACCCATTCACAAACCTCCAGTAGTAATCTGATAAGCCCAAGAAACTTCCAATATAGTCTAGGCTAATTTCTAATCACTTCTATCTTTTTAGGATACACCTTAATACAATTCCCTGATACCACATGACCTAGAAAGGCAACCTTTTTCAACTGATATTCACACTTATCATACTTAGCATACAACTTATCTTCCATCAATCTTTTTAGTACTAACCTCAAATGACTCACATATTCCTTCTCACTATGAGAATATATCAAGATATCATCAATGGAAACCACAACAAGCAAATCAAGGTAGGGTTTAAAGACACTATTCATAAGATCCATGAAAATAGTTGGTGCATTGGTCAACCCAAAAGGAATAACCACAAATTCATAATGCCCATACCTAGTCGAAAAGGCCATCTTGGGAATGTCACACTCTCTCACCTTCACTTGATTATACCCGGACCGAAGATTAATCTTAAGAAGTGACTAGCCCCTTAAAATTGGTTGAATAGATCATCAATCCTTGGTAGAGGATACTTATTCTTGATGGTGACTCTATTAAGTTTCTGGTAGTCAATATATATTCTAAGGTACCCATCTTTCTTCTTCACAAATAACACCGGTGCACCCCAAGGTGATTGGCTAGACCTAATAAAACCCCTCTCCAACAAGTCCCTCAATTATCCTTCAACTTCTCAACTCCACCGGGGCAATATGGTAAGGCGGAATAGTAATAGGTTGAGTATCGGGAAGAAGGTCTCTACCTAAGTCTATTTCCTTTTTAGGAAGAACACAGAGAAGGTCATTTGTAAAGACATCAAGAAACTCACTAACCACCGGAATCGACTCTATAGGAAGGACCTTTGACTCAACATCCCTAAGCAATACAACATGATAGAGACACCCCTTAGAGATCACCTTTTGGGCTTTAATACAAGAGATAGACCTACCCTTGACCACCATATCATCACTCTCCCAGTCAAGGATGGTCATTTGGAAATTTGAATTTGACCATATGGGTTCTACATTCAATAGAGGCATAATATTCATGCAACCAATCCATCCCAAGAATGAAATCAAAATCCATCATATCCAACTCAACAAGATCACAAAAGCAATATTTTATGCCAAATGCAAATGGGACAATTTCTATCGACCTTTCTAGTAACAATTGATGCACCAATGGGAGCATACACCTCATAAGACTCGCACAACAATTCGGGATCAACATGAAACTTTTTGGCAACAAAAGGAGTAACAAAAGAAAGAGTGGCACCCGGGTCTATCAATGCATACACATCAAAATCAAAGACTTTTAACAAATCAGTGACGACATCGGGCACCTCATCTATCCCTTACCTCCCTTGAGAAGCATAAAACCTATTGTGCCATGGGGCACCACCTTGTTGGCCTCGTCTCCCTTAAGAAACCGCATTTGCACCTCAAGCTACTAGATGAACATCCTTAACCTTGTTCCAGTTATGTGGGCAATCAATCATCTCATGGCCTACCTCTCCACAACCAAAACAAGAATTGGTATCCCTCAATCATGGACCACCATGACCTTTACCACATTTTGGACACATAGCATCAGACACCACACCACCATCACCATAGGCCCTTAGATAGTCATTGGCAAACGTTCTATTAGGAGCATATGAGGACCCTTGGCCATGATGAAACTGGCCACCTTTGGTATTTTGGAACCTACTATCAAAACGGGCTCTGTTGGCCTCATTCCCCTTTCTCTTTCTCAACTTCTCCCCCTCCAATTGTTCAATATAATTCATTAGACGGGACAATACCATATCACCAATCAACAAAGCAGCACGATACTCCTCATTTACCAAATCGAAAATACCCATCACAAACTTATTCATCCTAGACCTCGAGTGGGCAACCAAGTGTGGAGCATATTTAGAGAGTTGGTTGAACTTGAGGGCATACTCCCTCACACTCAAAGATGCTTCAAATTCATGAACTCCATCATTTTCGAATCCCTATGCTCACGAGGGAATAATCTGTTGAGACATGTTGCCTTAAACTCCTCCCATAAAACCGCATTGTTATTCCCTTTCTCCTCCTTCCATTGAGTATATAAGATTTGGGCCACCCCCTTAAGTTGGTATACCGCCCAATCCCGCCTTCTCTTCCGATCTCACACCCATAATAGACAACACTTTGTTCACCTCATCAACAAATTCTTAAGAGTCCTCATCTACTTTAGACCCATAGAACTCCGGTGGGTTCATCCTCATAAAGTCTCTCACCCGAGATACTAGAGTAGGAGCATGAGGGGATTAGGCCCCTTGATTGACTTGATTACCCATGGCTTCAGCTAGCAAGGTGAGAGCATCCCAAAGCTCTCCATGAGTCGATTGTTCCTCCGGTGTGTGGGCTGATCTTCCTCTTGTGTTAGGTGTGATCTAAAAATAGCAAAGAATATTCATTAGAGGGGAAAGCTTACCTAACTTCTATAGCATGACATAGATTATAAAGAAGGGAAACATTTCCTAAAATGTCTCATAGCTACTTACTCATAGATGTGGTACAGTCAAATGATTTGATAATTCCTCACGAGGGGATGAATCGAGAGAAATTTGAATCAGAGCTTTGGATTTTTGTTCATTCTTTGTCGTAATAATATCTCGGGATTTGCAGCGATAACTCGGTATATCTACTATACGAACATTAACTAAAATATGTTGATAGTTAACTAATTGACAAGCTGTTGGAATAGTGGAAGCCATACCCAATCGAAAAAGGATGTTATCCAGACGCATTTCACGTAATTGTAGTAAAACTTTACCTGTTGACCCTGTGGCTTTTCTGGCGATACGAACGTATTTAAGTAATTGTCGTTCTGTGAGACCATAATGAAAACGTAATTTTTTTCTTCCAGACGAATACGATATTGAGATTTTTTATCAGAACGTGATTGGTTGCTAAGATCACTTCCGATCCTAGGCTTTTTATTAGTTAGTCCTGGTAAAGCCCCCAGGCATTGTATTTTTTTGAAATGAGGTCCTTTATAACGCGACATAAAGACTCCTTATTCTTATTTAGTATTTCGAATTAATTCTTATTTCTATTTATTTTTTATTGAATTTTGTTTTATAGAATAAACCTAAACTAAATCGAAGTTGAATCTGCATTGGATATCACCCGAATCCCCTATCTATCCTCCTGAGGAGGAGTTTGGTTTCAAACCACAGTTCGAACAAGAGGAGTACACCATGCTAATGTGCCTTGGATGATCCACATCTCAGGGTCTGACACTGATGAACACATTAAACTACCCATGTGGCTGAGAGCCTTCACAGCCCAGGCACAACGACGCAATTATCAGGGGCGTGCTCCACCACTAAGCTAATAGCCCATAGTGCAAGCCTCCCACTGGGGTCCTGCTATGCCAAAAGCAAGAGAAAGCCCATCCCTCTCTTTCCTTTTTTTGCCCCCATGTCGCCACACGAGGGAAACATATGGACGTAAAAAAGGGGGTCCTATCAACTTGTTCCGACCTAGGGTAATAAGCACATGAGCTTGGTCTTACTTCACCATCGAGAAAGGAAAGAAGACTTCCATCTCCAAGATTAACTTAGGCGTAGCTCCTTTCTTTTTTTTTGGGGGGGGGGGTGTGAAGCAGTGTAAAACAAAAATACCCAACAAGCATTAGCTCTCCCGAAAAAGAAGGTGATCCAGCCGCACCTTCCAGTACGGCTACCTTGTTAAGCCTTCACTCCAGCCACTAGACCTACCTTCGGCATCCCCCACCTTGCGGATAAGGTAACAAATTCGTGCATGACCAGCTCCCATAGTGTGATGGGCAGAGTGTGCAAGGCTCGAGAATGAATTCACTACCGTATGGCTGACATAACCAGGAATAAGACTTTAATCAATGCAGTGTGTTGGATGCCGAGGACCATTAGCAACCTAGTGCTCTATACCAAGTTTTTCACGACCCAAGCCTAGGGCCTAGACGTAAGACAGTGAATAGGGAACTCAAAGGGACCCCAATCAAGCCTCTTAGCATATCATTACACATCCTTGGTCGCGAAAGCAATAAAATAACAATAAGACATTGTGAAAAGGGAATACGGGGCTAAGGGACATCCTTGATATCAAACAAACATAACAAGCCAATAGTGTAGCATTAACACATCATAAAGTTCTCACAACACCTCTAATACATAGATAGGAGCAGGGCCCAAGACAATCTCCGGGATCACCCTCATAGCCATAAATTTCCAACATAAAAAGAGTCAATACATAGCATAAATCAAGACAAGTATGTCCTCAGAGTTGAGGACTCACCAACTTGCTTTGAGAGAAATCGAACTAGCCACGTGGAGGAGGAGGAGGATCAAGTAGAGCTCTGATTCCTACATGATAACATCATATAGGCATAGAGTATGTGTTAGTATATTTGAATGTACTAAGTATGTAGGGTGCAATGCAACAAGAGATAGGCAACAGAGGCAAAATGCAATATCATAAGCAATGGATAGCATGATAAAAATATGACATATATGAATGATGCTTGAAGTAAAACATGCTTATATAGAACATATTACATGTATAGAAAGAGACCATCATCATAAACCAAGAAACTTAGTACTTGGAAACCAAGGCATGCCACCCGCTTGTTAGGTGGATGAGGTATCTACCCCTCATCTATGGTAGTACGGGATTGTCACCACCTGACAAGGTGGATGAGGTATATACTTTTCATCTTTGGTAGTACGAGATTGCCACCACCAGATATGGTAGATGAGGTATATACCCCTCATCTATAGTAGTATGGGATTGCTACCACCTGACAAGGTGAATGAGGTAGATACCTCTCATCTTTGGTAGAACATGATGGCCACCACTTGATGATGTGGATGAGGTATATACTCCTTATCTATGGCATGGTCAATTGCAACACTATAGCCACTTTCCATGAAATCAACACATTCATACATTACTTTCATCATCATAAAGTCACATGACTCATAGGTCATGCAATAGATCATCAATAACTCAAGAAGCCTAATCTAGACCATTTTATCAAAAACTTGGAAGGTGATTAATGCTGGTGTAAAATCATGCAATTAAGGATGAAATCATGCATGAAAAGTTGAAGTAAATCAACCCACCAATACTTGGTAATACCATCATGTAATATAAAATAAAACCCTTCATCAAATCTCAAAATATATTATAGATTCATAGCTCAAAACATGCTTAAATAGTCACACTTTGGTGAAACGCCAACATAGATTATAGTCAAATTCATAATAGAAGATCCATAAGTAAAATCAACTTAGAAACATGAACTTTATGTAAAAAGGAAGCTTGGGCACCATGGGTGAAAGGACCCAATGGTTGAAACCCACATACCTTAACTTTGGAGAATCCCTTGATGAAGATTAGGATGAGAACTTGAAGGAATAGTGAATTCCTAAAGATCTGAAATGAGATTTAGCCCTTGAATTTTGGGAGAAATATTTGACTAAGTGTATTGGGGAATGTCTTCGATGATATGAAGGTGAAATATGATTAAGTATAGGTATTTTTACGCATGGTAAGACTTAGGCCCAAGACCCAAGAGCCTTGGACCGAACAAGAAAATTGGACAAAAAATAGGCATCTCCCCGCCCTAGTAGTGTCGCGCCAGGGGCGCGAAATGCTCTTTGGAAATTGCAACTTTCCCCACTCAATTTTGCCTCTTGATCTAGAATATGAAGTTGGATTTTCAATATCACACATGGATTTTGATATATATGGAAATTACGAATTTGGGCTTCGGAGGCACATTTTCGGGCACTTTTTGAGGTCATTTCAACTTTCAAGTAAACCCAATCACCAACTTGAAACTCAAGATCTCTTCTCCTCACATTGGAGTAGGACATTTGTCTACTTTGGGTTGTTTTCAGTCTCTTCCTTATCAATCTCACTATCTCTAATGGTCCTATGACCAAATCTAGACCTAGCAATACCATTTTCCCCACTTCAAACCACCCGACCGGGGATCTATAATGGCTATCATAAAGAGCTTCAAAGGGAGCCATACCAATGCTTGAGTGGTAGCTATTGTTGTAAGCAAACTCAATAAGTGGAAGATGTTCATCCAAACTACCCTTAAACTTCAAAACACAAGCTCTAAGCATATCTTCAAGAGTTTGGATAGTCCTCTCGGCTTGACCATCCATTTGAGGCTGAGAAGACACGCTAAACTTAACCTTGGTACCATACCTCTTTGGAAAGACCTCCAAAAGTGAGAAGTGAATTGAGCACCACGATCCAAAATGATAAACAAGGGCACCCCATGGAATCTAGCCAACTCATGTATATACAACTTGGCATAATCTTCGGCACAATAAGTGGTTTTGACCAGTAAGAAGTGATCCAATTTTGTCATTTTATCCACAACAACCAAAAAAGAGTCAAATTCCTAGTCTTAGGCAACCCAACCACAAAATCCATGTTGATCTCCTCCTACTTCCAAGTAGGAATCTCTATATCTTAGGCTAGGAAACCCAACCTTTGATGTTTGTCTTTCACATATTGGCAATTGTGACATCCAGATATGAACATGGCAATGTCTCTCTTCATACCACCTGCCAATACACCTCCCTCAAGTCTCTATACATCTTTGTAGAACCACAGTAAATGGAATATGATGAATTATGGGCCTCCTTAAAAATCAATTTTCTCATGTCATCAACATTTGGCACACACAATCTACTTGGTACCTAAGGGAACCATCTCCCCATGGAAGAAAGTCTCCACTTCACCATCTCTCAACAAGGCCTTCAACTCTAATAAGGCAGGATCAAGATCTTATTTTGCCTTTGCCTCCTCAATCAACGAAGATTTAGAACCATCAACAACCACTACACCACTATCTTTAACTTCATTCAACCTAACCCCAAATCTAGCCAACTAGTGAACCTCTCTAGCCACCTCCTTGCCACCATCATCAACATGAGCTAGACTACCCATAGACATTTTACTTAAAGCATCGGCCATAACATAGCTTTGTCGGGTGATAATGCACACTCATATCATAATCTTTAAGGATTTCTAACCACCTTCTTTGTATCAAGTTGATATATTTTTGTGTAAACATATATTAGAGACTCTTGTGGTTGGTACACATATCAACATGAACACCATACAAGTAGTGATGCCAAATTTTCAAAGCAAATACTACGGGGTTGCCAATTCAAGATCATGGGTGGTATGATTCTTCTCATGCACCTTAAGTTGTATAGAGACATATGCTATCACCTTACCATTTTGCATCAAAACTCACCCCAAACCAATTCTTGAGGCATCACAATATACAACAAATTCTTCCAAGCCTTCCTTTAGAGACAAGATAGGAGTAGAGACAAGCTTATCTTTCAAAGTTTAGAAACTCTTCTCACATTCATTGATCCACAAAAATTTTGTCTTCTTTTGTGTCAACTTAGTCATAGGAGAAGCAATAGAAGAGAATCCATTCACAAACCTCCGGCAATAACCTGCCAAACCTAAGTTTCTAATTTCTGATGGAGTCAAAGGTCTAGGCCAATTTCTAATCAGCTCCATTTTCTTAGGATCCGCCTTAATGCCATCATTCGACACCACATGCCCTAGAAAGGAAACCTCCTTCAACAAAAACTCATATTTTTTCATATTTAACATACAACCTCTCCTCCCTCAAGATTTGTGATGTGCTGTCATAATACAATACAATACATTTGATGCCTAAAACAAGGGATATCATAAGTTCTTAATGCGACTTTTTATAGTTTTATGTGTTTTTGTGTTGTTATCGCATAAAAGGTAGGTTGGCATGATTTTGAGAGAAAGTTGCAGATTTTGCGGAAGTGCAGGATATAAGAGCCTTCCTACAAGTCGTAGCTCAAGATACGAGTCGTAAGGTGATCTCTTAGCAAGAAATAGAGAGAAAAAATAAAAAAACTGCTAAGTGGAGGTCAGCCCTATGAGAACACTCTACGATTCGTACCCTATGACTCATATAGGTGGATTCATAGAAACAAATAGAGAGCCAAAATTTTGGACCAAGAACTGAAGGCCTAGACTATGAGAGGAGCATATGTGTCATAGCCCAAGCAACGACTCGTACCAGTGGTTCGTAATAGTTATGTACAAAATGTAAAGTTCCTAATATGAGACCTCGACTACGACTAGTAGGTCACCCTACGAGTCATACCTGTGCGACGTATTTGCTGCCAGTTGTCTTTTCTGTTTAATTGTTAGGGTTGAATTTGTAAATGCTATAAAAACATTATGATAGGGTTTATTTTGAGGGTGTGTCCCAAACTTGAACTTGAGATAGAACACTTTGAATATTCTTAGGGTTTAGTGTAGATTTCAATTCTTAATTGGAAAGCCCACTTTTGGAGATTGCAAGACTCATATTGTATTCATTCTCCATTCATTAAAGCTTCTGGTTTGTAACTTGTGGTACTTTTATTCTTCATTGCTTTAGGTAAACTCTCAACTATGTCATTTATTTGCATTAATATTGGTTTTACCTTAGTCATGAGTAGTTAAGCACCCACAACTTGGGGTTGTGAGAACCATGCGTAGTTGACTTGAAATAACCTAGGCTTTGTGCATTTTTATGATTGGGGATTTGCATGTATTATTTATTTCCCTTCATTTTGATTGATATTTAGTGTCGTCCAACACCAAATCCCGCCTACTATCACGATACCGACCAAGGTAGTGACGAATAGGAAAAGGGAAGTAAATGATAAGATTTGATTGATGTGCTCTCGTTTAATCAACCAAACCAGATCAAGGGGAGTTTGAACGGGACAAATGGTAATAGTTAGTTAGCACACCATGATTGTCGACCACGTGCCATGGTGAAATTCAACCTTTACCTTCACCTTCACAAGAGGGCTGGAAGAACCTAAGTTACCATACTGCATGCGAATTCCCAATTAAAGTTATGTTGTTTAGGGTAATTGATCCTCAAATTTAAGTGTTTTCTCGCATAATTAGTTTAGTTTTTATTTTAGTTTTTAATTACAAAGAAACCTCCCCCTCCCCCCTCATTTAGACATATTAGTTATCTATGCTTGAAATAATTGATAGTGAATTCTTGTAATTAGACCTTATATTCCCTGAGAATTCGACCCTGACCTCCTATTAGGTTGATTACTGACAACAACCACTTTTTTATTGGAGCGTGAACATAATATAAAAAATTATGGTGCTACTGCCGAGGAATATGGCTAGATTTTGACTTGATTTCACTGTTAGTTAGTTCAAGTATTAATTTCTAGATTCTCTTGTATTTTACTTTTATTTTTGTTTTATTGTTTGATTTTATTTGCAGGGTGTTCTAGGTTGTATGCCCAACACAATGAGCCAAGGCAATCCCTTAGCTCCGATCAATTTGGAGATTCATCGACTCTTTAGAAAAATGGCTCAAGTGAATGAGGATATCGCGGTTGAGGAAGAAATGAATATGAATGATGATATAGGAAGAGAGGAGAATCCACCACCAAGGGACAACAGGCCACAACATAGGGACTTCAACGAGAATACTTACAGAAAAAATCAATATCGTTTGAACCCTATGGTCGTGGATGTTACTGGTGCTATAGTGTTTCCTGTATTACCGGCAGATGCGAAGTTCTCGGTGTCAAGTGAATTACTTCAAACGGTCTAAAACCATGGGTTGTTCATAGGGCTACCTTTAGTGGACCCCATCGTCATCTCCATAATGTTATCTTTATCTGCAAGAGTGTCATGGGAAAACAAAATCTTTCTCTTGATGGAGTTGGTTTGAGGGTGTTTCCATTGTCACTAACTAGTAATGTAGCTGTGTGGTTGTCTAAGCTTCCTCCGGGTACAATAACAAGTTGGGCAGACCTTCAGAGAGTGTTTCTAGAGAGATATTTCCCAAGATCAAAGAAGTTTAAGCTCAAAGATCAAATAAACAATTTTGAGCAATTGTCGGGTGACTTTATCAGTACCACATGGAAAAGATTCACCAAATTCTTGAGGATGGTCCTCGATCATAAGATTGTTGATGATGCCTTGGTTGAGATTTTCTATCGGGCGCTTGACGAGAATAGTCAAGCTTGTGCCGACGCAATCATGGGAGGAATGTTTCTTGACCAAACTTTTTCATTGATAGTCGCAAGGATGGAGCAAGTAGTTAAAACCAATAGAGCATGGTATCAAAGAGAGTGACGTAAAGTGAAGACTTCTCATGTAGTCAATACCAACAATGAGCAAGCAAAGGTCAACAAGGTGATCATGGAACAACTTGCTCAACTTCGCACGAGTATGGACTTGGTTTTAAAGAACCAAGCGAGTGTTCAAGCATAAACCCACTAACCTCCTAAGGCTCCAATGTATGAAGATCCATTCTTTGATGAAGATGCTTGTTTCGTAAGCAACTAAGCGGTAGGTTTCCAGAATAACCCCCAAGGGTCCAACACAGACTATTGGAGGCAAGGTTCCAGGAATCAAGGTTGGAACTACAACTGTGATGGTTTTTATAGAGATAACTGTGGTGGTTGCTATGAGAGACATACAGTGCCGGAGGCTGAATGGGGTAGAAGAGATGGCTATAAAAATGGTCCTTATGTGCTTCCCCACAACCGTGATGTCATGCCAAGTACTTCGAGGCTAGAAGAGATTTTAACAAGTTATTGAAAAGAGCCAACCACCAAGATGAGACCTTAAAAGGAATGAAGTCGTGCATTTCAAGCAAAAATCAAAAGACAGAGTCTTACTCTGTGGCGATTAAACAGTTGGAACAACAATTTGGGCAAGTTTCTTCGCACTTGAACCAACTCCAAAAGGGCATCTTACCAGAACATGGTTTAATATCCTAAGAATGATAGGCATTGTATGGCATTCATGACTAGTAGTGGTAAAAGCACCATAGATCCCCCTATGTTGATGAGTGAGGATGAAGCTCATAAGAAGGATATTGGTGGTGAAGTTACGGTTGAGGGAGAAGGTTCAGAAAATGTTGGAATGTCAAGAAACAAAGTGAGAGAGAAAGAAAAGGTTAAGATGATTCCAAAACCTCCTCCTCCCTTCCCTCAAAGGCATAAGAAAAAAGAAAAGGAGGGAAATTCAAACACTTCCTCTCGATGTTGAAGCAACTATCCACAAACATTCGCCTCCTATAAGCTTTGGAGAAGATTCTTGGGTAACCCAAATATATGAAGGATTTGGTGACAAAGAAGCGCACTTTGAGCCAAGAGCTCTCTAAGAGTTCCAACAATATAGTGCGATTATGACCAAATTCCTTGTCCATACGCGAAGGCCCTGGTGCATCCACCATCACTTTCACCATTGGTGAAGTTGAATTTGCAAGAGCATTGTGCGACTTAGGAGCAAGTATTAATCTAATGCCTCTTGCCGTGTTCAGAAAATTTGGTCTTGGCACCCCTACTCCGACAAGAATACAGTTACTCTTGGCAGATTGAACTATCAAAAAGCCCGAAGGAATACTTCTTAATGTGCTAGTGAAGGTTGAGAAATTCATCTTTCCCCCGGACTGTTTGATCCTTGAATTTGAGGTTGATTTCGAGGTGCCATTATTTTGGAAAGACCATTTCTAGCCACCAAGAGAGTCTTGGTGGATATGGATTCGGGTCAACTTTTGTTCAGGGTCAATGATGCAGAAGTGGTGTTTGACATCCGCCAATCAATGAAACATCCAGAATATGTAAAGAGTGAAGTTTCGGCCATTGAAGACCTCTGATGATGGATGATGACAAAGTCGACCTACGACGTTAAACAAGGCACTTTTTAGGAGGAAACCCAAGTATCTTTTATATTTTTGGATATTTTAAGTCATGTCATTTGTTTGAGTTACTAGGTAGTGGTTTGATGCTTGTTTTCATGTGTTGAGACATTGGATTAGTTGTATTATTATAGATATTAATGTATTTTGAAGTGTGATTTGTAGGAATAGACCAAAGACTGACGAGTTTAGGAAAATAGCATATGGAGCACCATCTAAGAGCAGGCCTATGGGTCATAGTCATGCCTTGTAGAGGGATACTATGTTTGATTGAAATTGTCACGCATGCTGCGAGCCAACCTTACTATTTGTAGAGTTGCTTAAAATCCTAGGTGGGGTTCGTAGTTCCCAGGTATGGATTATGAAATTTTTCTAAGTGTTGGGTCTAATACAAGAAAACCACCTATTAGTCATAAGACCCCCTGCAACTCATAGTAGGCGTCTCGCAGACCCGATATGCTAAATTTTAATAATAGACCCAGATTGAGTATATAAGGGGTTCGTTTGACCCCTATTTTCCCAAATTTTGACAAATTTTCCCCTTTAAGCTTTCTCATAATCCCTTTCATCTTCTCCAACCAACGTTTCCGTCAACCCACGTCATTTTTTGGTGAGATTTTCCAGCGGATCCATTTTCTAGGGTTTCAATATCCCCATTTCTTTATCAGTGCTTCTATTCGCTTAGCATTCTCTCCGTTGGTATGTTTCCATGTTTAAGTTTTGCATATTCTTGTTATAAGATTCCTATATTGTATGATGAGTATGTGTTGATGATAATCATGAAAATACCAATGAGATAATGACCTTGCATAAGTGTGAGATTTTGGGTTGGGTCATTTTGGATTCCCTAGCATGATTTTTGTCTCTATAAATGCACTTGTTAATTGGTCATAATATTTCCTTGTTAATCATATGGGTTTAACGATTGATTTTTGGGTGATAAAGTTTCAAATATCATGAGGAAATTGAAGTTTGGGGATATTGGTGGGCGTAAAACTTTAAGCATGTATACCATCCATATTTGGTGTTTTTGTATCTCTTAGACTCTCCATTTGTAGTGCATTCGTTGATTGATGATTATGAGTTATAGAATAGGTGATCTTGGGTTTCGTGAAAGAAATTGAAGAATGTTGCTTGATTGTGGGATACTAGTTAATTGTGTAAACATAGTTCATATTGGGTTTAATCGTGCTTTTGAAATGTTGTGTTGCTTCTATATTACTTGTTTGAAATGTTGTGCTTTTGAAATGAAGTGGGAAGATTACAGGCACTACAGGTGCCTATTTTTCTCTGCTACGAGGTCTTCCTATGACTCGTAGGATGCCCTATGAATCATAGTAGTCCCTCATAGGAGGCAACAGTCAACTGTGGTTCCTTAATACTTACCATACGAGACCACCTATAACTCGTTATATCTACTACGGATTATAGTAAGGGACTCGTAGGATTTGCCTTGTTTTAAATTGTATTTTGTTCCTAACTACGAGCCCAGACTACGACTGTTAGGTCATCCTATGAGTCATACTTGAGGCTCATTTCTGTGATTAGAATGTCATCTTTAGGCACTTTAGCACTACGAGGATATTGTACGACTCGTAGGTAACCCTACCAGTCATACTTATGCCTCGTATCTAAAAACCTGCAACTGATTCAGTGATTTGTACTTGTGTTTCTTTTGTTGCTTCTTTTCTGTTCTTTGTATTTGCTTAGTTGTTTGTTGTTTTAACAAATACTATGGTGTTCACTTTGCGGTTTTGTGTTGTCAATTTATAGGTGTAATGCCTCCAAAAGACAAACAAGCCATAAAGGCCTTTAGGAGGATGTTAGTGGATGAAGCCTCCAAAACAGAACAGTCTAAAGGATCTATGGAAGTTCACAGTGTCCGAATTAACCCCAAGGCAAATGTACCTCAAACTCGATGCCTCTCTGCTCAGGCCCAAGTAATGGTTGAGAGCCCCTCCTAGTCTGACAAGGAGGGCAATGAAACTGGGTATAGTAGTAGTTCCCCATATATGACTCCGACTCACACTGAGACAGAATCAGAGGAGGGGTCACATGTCAGCAGGAGGAGAAAGAGTCACAACCCCAGCCAATCCAAGATGGCGAATTCCAGGAACGAAGGCGATCTATGATAAGGGATTGGAGCCGAAGGGGAAAGGAAAACGTATCCGACAGTTCCATAAAGAGTCGAGACTGAATGACTCTGGGTTGGATAGGGTCCCGGGGTCAGATGCTGAGATTGATAGACACGGACTATGATGGACTACATAGTGCTTGGGCAAGTACGCCCCTTACTTAGTTCGTGAGTTTTATGCATCCTACCTTTCCACACTTCTCTGAGGCCTGCCAAAGAATACGAATATAATTGAGCAACCTACTTTACGACTGGTTTTGGTCAGGGGACGGAGAGTTGATATTTATAAGGAGACGATCTGACGGGTTCAGTTCGAGGCTAACTAAAGAATGTCTCATTCCACAACAGAGTATGATAGCTAAATTTCAAAGATGCAAAATGCATTGAACGAAAAGGATGTTGGGGTCAAAACCAAGCTTCTTTGATAGATTGCCAGCCATACATACTAGGAGGGTTTCGAGCCTACGTGGGTCACAGACCACGCTGATCTGATAATGAAAGCCCACCTTTCTTTCCGGGCCATATTTTGGTGATTGATTATCCATAGGCATATCTTGCCTACTTTCACGGATAATGTGATCACCTTTTAGTGAGCCATGTAATTAGCCAGCATCCAAGCTAACTATGAGATTGATTGGGCTCGAATTATCTTTGAGCAGATTCACGAGTTCACTATCAGGACAAGCACCTCATTATCGTTCCCTGTTTTGATCCACCGTTTGTGCAGTGTAGCAGGTTTTCGTGTCAACCCCACTGAGACCAGCATCTAGAGGCCACACGAACCATGATCCCAGCCTGATCATGGCTGATAAAAACCTGGTGGCCCTAGAGCGGGCAGTATCTCCTCCACTACCAGATCCATTTCCAGTTGAGCCTCAAACTCAGGAGTCGCCTCCAGCCACCACCACCACTACTCCAGCTGCCGCAGAGCCATATCTAGCTGTTAAGCTTGAGGCGATGCCATCTTCTAGTCCACTTGCACCAGCATCATCAACTATGCGGGTTGATTCTGTCGTCTTTGCTATTGCTTTTCAGGCATTGGTATGCAGGGTAGCCACAGCGGAGTTCCAGTTGTAGAGGTTAGCTGGCCAAATCAAACCATGGGTTAGTCAGATGGTCCAGGCCTAGAGGAGAGGTCAAAGGCATTCGCTCGTGATATTATCGATTAGAGAGTTAGAGCAATGGATGCCCGAGTAGACGCCATCGAGGAGAGGATCCAGAAGAGGCTCGCGGATGCCCTGGCTTGTCGATACGAGCGCAATGACAAAGGAGTTGGCCAAGTTCAAGGGTGACTTGTTAAAGACATTAGCAGTCCCGATACTAATCCCGGAGTGGCACCGGTGAGTGATGATATCATTAACTTATTTGAGGATCGCCCATATGCCCACGAGAAAAGGCCCCTCAAGATTGAGGACCCAGATGCGAGCCAAAAGAGGCCCAGAACTGACGATGAGGCAACAACACTTGAGGAGGAGGTGATACCAAATGAGGTGGTGCAGGAGTCTCTAGCTTTGACCGCTGTATAGAGGGATCGGGAGTAGTGGATAACACTGGGAAAGAGTAGTTCACACACCACTGCAGCCGAAGCCTCAGAGTAGGAGACTGTGGCTCAGGACCCCCAGGACCAGACAGATGTTGGTGCTTGAGCACCATTATGTTTGTTATTTTGACCTTAGACCTTACATGTTTTATGGATACTTTGTTCCTTTTTGTTAGACAATATTTTCTTTATGTTGATTTTGGATACTTTAAATGTTTTGTGTTGAAAGTTGTTTTTACTTTTGTATATATATATATATATATATATATATATATATATATATAGAGAGAGAGAGAGAGAGAGAGAGAGAGAGAGAGATGTTTTAGTTATTTGGATGTCGTATATTTTTTTACTTTGAGGACAAAGTATTTTATTTTGGTTAGGTGTGGGACTTATGGATTAGGGTGAAGTCTGAGTAACCTCAAGTCCATAACATTCTCTATTTTTGATCCCAACGTTTTCTTTCCATACTTCTTTTTCCTTGTAGATGTTTTAAATTCTGTTGAACTGGCATGTTTAGGTAGTGTAGATAATTTGTAAATATATAGGAGTTATGATCTTTTGGCATATATATAGTATTTAAATGTTTTTTGAATGTTTTAAAAATTTGGTACCCTCAAAATTTTTCAGATTGTAGGTTATTAGCGCAATTATGCATGTGATTATCTGGCAATGTTTGTTCTAATAATAAGAAGGCAAGTTGATGCTTGAAGCATGACTTGTGAGTCTATACTTGATTGTGTATGTGATGTCATGTGTGTGTGAGCTTATTTGACGCATTAATGTATTATGTATGGACTCAAAACTTGCCCTATTACTCTAAGATTAGACTGGTGATTTTGTTGAATTAAGAAAGGATCTTAGGACATTTTTCTATTAGTAAAGTCCACTTTTGCCTAAATAACCTACCAAATGTGATAGTTTATCCCTTGTTCCACTTGTTTGAGCTTTTCAGGTACCTAATCTTTCTTGACACCTAGCTAGCCTAGCCTTTTTTATGAAATACCTTGATATCAGCCCTGATCTATCATTGAGCATGTAAACCTTGTTTGAGGCTAAAAACCTAAGTTGAGGTGGCTACGAATAGTGGCCCTGGTTTGGGGAATAGATATTGTGTGTTTCACTTCAGGCTAAAAGCCTAAGTTGAGTGTGGCCCTTGTTATGGTAAAGTAATGAACATAAGGTGGTTAGTTGGGAAAGAAAGAAAGAAATGAAGAAGTCATGTGTCGGCTAAAAAAAAAGAAAAGAAAAGTTTCCTTGGATTAAAGAAAATAGCAAATATGAGTTTAAGAATGACGCACAACTGAAAGAGAAAGAAAACATCCCGAAAAATCTTGAAAAGGAAGAATAAGGTTGGAATTAATGAAAATGGTTGAGTTATGGAGGTAAGAGTGTTGGAAAATATGGTTCAAGGATAGTTTTTAGTCACTACTTGCCTGAAATGTCATCCCAAAGCCCCACAAGCCTTTGTTATAAGGCATTAAGTCCTAAAGTGATTCAAATTCACTTTGTCATTAGTCTAGAATTGAGTATAATGCAAGCTTATAGTGTTTGTCATTTTGCATGAATTCCATTCGTGAGAGTGAGAATGCTTGCAAAGTCCCTGAATTTTAATGCACTTTAAGCGAGAAAGAGGGACTTCTTTTCTTTGAAGGCATTTGCACTGCAGAATTGGCATATGACTAACCTAGTGATTATGGATTGTTGATATTCCTTTGCTTGTCATAGTTGGATTGCCGGATAAATCTTTGTGTTTTGGTTTGCTGAGTAGCTTTCCAATCTAGATTTGAAAATGAGAGTAGGGTACCTGAATTAGAGTAAATAATGTATGTGCCATTAGTGTAACAACTATATATTTCTCATTGTCTGCTTAGATTAAGTCATCTCTAGAGGACAAGCAATAGTTCTAAGTTGAGGGTGTTGATGTGCAGTCAAAATACAACACATTGATGCCTAAAACAAAGGATTTTGTGAGTTCTTAATGCGACTTTCTATGGTTTTTATGTGTTTTTGTGTTGTTATTGAAATAAAAGGTAGTTTGGCAAGATGTTGAGAGAAAGTTGCAGATATTACTGAAGTGCAGGACATACAAGTCTTCCTACGAGTCATAGCTCAGCATACAAGTCGTAGGGTGATCTCGTAGCAAGAAACAGAGAGAAAAAATTAGAAAGCTGCTAAGTGGAGGTCAACCCTACAAGGACACTCTATGAGTCATAGGTCTCCCTACGACTCGTATAGGTCGGTTCATAGCACGAAAAAGAGTGCCAAAATTTTAGACCAAAACCTGAAGGCCTAGACTACTAAAGGAGCATACGAGTCGTAGCCCAAGCAACAACTCATACCAGTGGGTCATAACAGTCAAGTCTGAAATGCAAAGTGCCTGATATGAGATCTTGATTATGACTCTATGAGAGTGACGTACCTACTGCCAGCTGTATATTCTGTTTAATTTTTAGGGTTGAATTTGTAAATGTTATAAATATTTTAAGATAGGGTTTATTTTGAGGGGGGGACCCCAGACTTGAATCTGAGATAGAACATTTTGAATATTCTTAGGATTTAGTGTAGATTTCAATTCTTAATTGGAAAACCCACTTTTGGGGATTGTACGACTCACATAGTATTCATTCTCCGATCACCAAAGCTTCTGGTTTGCAACTTGTGGTGCTCTTATTCTTAATTGCTTTAGGTAAACTCTAAACTATGTCATTTATTTGCATTATTATTGGTTTTGCCTTAGCCATAAGTAGTTAAGCACCCACAACTTGGGGTTGTGGGAACCATGGGTAATTGACTTGAAATAACCTAGGCTTTGAGCATTTATATGATTGGGGTTTTGCATGTATTATTTATTTTCCTTCATTTTGATTCGTGTTTAGGGGTGGCCAACACCAAATCCCGCCTACTATTACGATCCCGACCAAGGTAGTGACAAATAGGAAAAAGGAAGTAAATGATAGGATTCTATTGATGTGTTCTCGTCTAATCAACCAAACCTGATCAAAGGGAGGTTGACTGGGACAATAGGTAATGGTTAGTTGGCACATCATGGTTGTCGACCATGCGCCATGGTGAAATTCAACCTTTACCTTCACAAGCGGGCTGGAAGAACCTAAGTTACCATCCTACATGCGAATTCCTAATTAGAGTTATGTTGTCCAGATAATTGAATCAATGAACCATTGGGAATACAATTTCCAAGTTGTCCCCAAATTTGAGTGTCTTCCCATATAATTAGTTAAGTTTTTATTTTAATTTTGAATTACAAAGAAACCCCCCATTTAAAGATTTTAGTTATCGATGCTCGAAATGATTGATAGTGAATTCTTGAAGTCAGACCTTGCTTTCCATACCTTGCTTTCCATGTGGATTTGAACCTAACATCCTGTTACGTTAATTACTGACAGCGACCGCTTGCTTATTAGAGCGTGAACATCAGATCAATTTGCCACACCACCCTTAAGTGGTTCTCATGCTCCTCCTCACTATGGGAATAAATCAAGATATCATCAATAAAAACCACCACAAACAAGTCAAGGTAGGGTTTAAAGACCTTATTCATGAGATCCATAAATATAGTCGGTGCATTAGTCAACCCAAAGGACAAAACCACAAACTCAAAGTGTCCATAGCTAGTCTGAAAAGCCGCCTTAGAGATATCACACTTCCTCAATTTCACTTGGTGATGCCCGGACCTAAGACTAATCTTAGAAAAGTGACTAGCTCGTTGAAGTTGATCAAAAAGGTCATCAATCCAAGGTAGAGGGTACTTGTTCTTTATGGTGACCCTATTAAGTTGTCGGTAATCAATGCACATTCTAAGAGAACCATCTGTTTTCTTCACAAATAACATTGGTGCACCCCAAGGTGACTTACTAGGCCTTATGAAACCCTTCTCCAACAAATCCCTTAATTGCTCATTCAACTCCTTCAACTCCGTCGGGGCCATACGCTAAGGGAAAATAGAAATGGGTTGAGTATCAGGAAGGAGGTCTATACCAAAGTCTATTTCCCTTTTGGTAGGAATACTGGGAAGCTCATCGGGAAAGACATCAAGAAACTCATTAACCATCGAGACCGACTCAATAGGAAGAACTTTGGACTCAACATCCGTAGCCCTCACAGGATGATAGAGACAGCCCTTAGAAATCAACTTTTGGGCTTTAAGCAAGAAATGAATCTACCCTCGACCATCATATCATGACTTTCCTATCAAGGACTGGCTCAATAAGGAATTGGAATTTAACCCTATGGGTTCTACAATCAATAGAAGCATAATATACATGCAACTAATCAATCCCAAGAATGATATCAAAATCCATATCAAACTCACCAAAATCACAAGGCAAGATTTTATGCAATATGAACACGGGACAATTTATATTGACTCTTTTAGCAACTATAGATTCATCAATAGAAGTAGATACTTCATAAGGTTCACACAATAATTTGAGTAAAACATGAAGCTTCTTGGCAACAAAAGGAGAAATAAAAGAAAGTGGCACCCAAGTTTATCAATGCATACACATCAAAATCAAAAACTTTTAACATATCGATGACAACATCAGGCACCTCATTCACCCATGTCTCCCTTAAAGAGCATAGAATCTTTTTTGGCTTGGAGCACCCCCTTATTGGCCTCCTCTTCCCTTTTGACCCGCATTTACACCTTGGACTTGCGGACGATCATCTGTACCTTTTTGTTGAGCATGAGGACAATCAATCTCCTTATGACCCACTTCACCACAACCATAGTAAGCAATAGAGATTTTCCAACATGGGTCATTATGTTTCCTACCACATCTTTGGCACAAATGGTTAGGCACCCCACAACCACCACCATGCAATCATAGATTTTAATTAGCAAACCTCCTATTAGGAGTATTGGAAGACCCTTGCCTTAGAACTTGTGTCCTTGAGAAAACCAGCGACCCTTGGAACCTTCGAATCTACCTTCAAAATGAGCTATCTTGGACTCACCACTTATTCTTTTTCTAAGCTTTTCTCCCTCTAGTTTCTCGGCATATGTCATGAGATGGGACAAATCCATATCATCCACTAACATGGAAGTATGACACTCCTTATTAGCTAAGTTGGACACTCTTGACACAAATTTGTTCATCCTTGATCTCGGCTCGGCAACTAATTATGGAGCATACTTGGAGAGTTGGTTGAACTTGAGGGTATACTCTCTCACACTCATGGAACCTTACTTAAGGTTCATAAACTCTATCACTTTAGACCCCTTTAGATTGATAGGAAAGAACTTGTTGAGGAATGCGTCTTTGAACTCCTCCCAAGGAATGGCATGATCATATCTCCTCTCTAATTTCCACTAGATGAACCAAATTTGGGTCACACCTTTGAGTTGGTAGGCTGTTAACTCTACTTTCTTCTCTAAATTGAAACCCATGATAGATAGCACTTTGTACGCCTCATCAATGAACTCTTGGGGATTCTCTTTTGATTTGGATCCGTGGAACTCTAGTGGGTTCATTCTAGAGAAATCACTCACCCTAGAAGCCGGAGTGGGAGCATGAGGGGCTTCGACCCCTTGGTGAATTTGGTTGTTGGTCATAGCATGAGCCAACATTGTGATAGTATCCTAGAATATATCTTAGGCTATCCCTCCACCATGAGAAGTAGGAGGGGTCGGTTGTTCCTCCGGTGTTCGGGCTCTCCTTAGTCTCCCTCTTAGAATCGGCATGATCTAGAAGAGCAAAGAGCATTCAATATGGGAAAATCCTTACACTCACATCTAAATCTTGATATAGAACATGAAAAAGTGAAATATTTTCTTAAAATGTCTCATAGCCTTTCATTTATAGTTGTGGCGCGCATCTGATGTGCTATCAAAATACAACACTTTGATGCCTAAAATAAGGGATTTTGTGAGTTCTTAATGTGACCTTTTTTATTGCTTTCATTTATGTTTATGTTGTTAATGCATAAAAGCTAGCTTGGCATGATTTTGGGAGAAAATTACAGATTTTACTGAAATGCAGGATATACGAGCCTTCTTACGAGTCGTGGCTTGAGCTATAAGTCGTAAGGTGATCTTGTAGCAAGAAACTATGAGAAAAAATAAGAAATCTGCTAAATGGAGGTCAGTCTTATGAGGCTACTCTACGAGTCACAGGTCTCACTACGACTCGTATAGGTTGATTCGTCGCAAGAAATAGAGAGCTAAAAGTGTGGACCAACAACTAAGACTACGAGAGAAGCATACAAGTCATAGCCCAATCAATGGCTCATATCAGTTGGTCATAGCAGTCAAGTCCAAAATGCAAAGTGCCTACCGTGAAACCCCCATTACAACTCATAGGCCACCCTAGAGTCGTACCTGTGTGACGTACCTGCTGCCAGCTATCTTTCTTATTTAATTTTTAGGGTTAAAGTATAAATAGTATAAATACTTAATGATAGGTTTTTTTTTCAAAGAGAGCTGATACAGAAAAAACATTGAATATTGTAGAGAATACCTTGAATATTCTCCCTTGAACATTCTTAGCAATTGTCTAGGTTTTAGTGTAGATTCTCATTTTTAATTTGAAGACCCACTTTTGGGGATTGCAAGGCACATATTGTACTCATTCTCCATTTATCAAGGCTTGTGGATTGCAATTTGTGGTGGTCTTGTTCTTTATCATTTTGGGTATACTCTCAACTATGTCTTCTATTTGCATTGTTGTTGATTTTGCCTTAGCCATGAATAGCTAATCGCATACAACTTGGGATTCTGGAACCATGAGTAGTTGACTTGAAATAACCGAGATTTTGTGCATTTCCTTAATTAGAGTTTTGCATGTATTGTTTATTTCCATTCATTTTGATTGATGTTTGGTGGTGGCTAACACCAAACCCCGCCTACTATCGCGATCCCGACCAAGGTAGTGACAAATAGGAAAAGGGAAGTAAATGACAGGATTCGATTGATGTGTTCCCATCTAATCAACCAAACATGACCAAGGGGAGGTTAACTGGGACAATAGGTAACGGTTAGTTGGCAAATCATGGTTACCGACCATGTGCCATGGTGAAATTCGACCTTCACCTTCACAAAAGAGCTGGAAGAACCTAAGTTACCGTCCTGCATGTAAATTCCCAATTAGAGTTGTGTTATCTCGGGTAATTAAGTCAACAAATCATAGGGAGCACAATTCCCAAGTTGTCCCTAAATTTGAATGTATTCCTGCACAGTTAGTTTAGTTTTTTTTTTGTACTTGAATTACAAAAGCAACCTCCCTCCCCCCCCCCTATTTAGAGATTTCAGCAATCGATGCTTGAAATGATGGGTAGTGGATCTCTATAGTCAACCCATGCATTCCTTATGGATTCGACCCTAACCTCCAGTTAGGTTAATTGCTAACAATGACCACTTTCTTGTTGGAGCGTGAACATCACCAAAAATTATGTCACCATTGCCGAGGAATATGGCAAGGTTATTGACTTGATCTCACTATTAGTTAGTTCAAGTATTAATTTCTAGATTCTCTTGTATTTTAGTTTTATTGTTTTCTTTGTTGTTTGATTTTATTTCCAGGGTGTACTAGGTTTTATGCCCAACAAAAGGAGCCAAGGCAATCCCTTAGCTCTGATCAATTTGGAGATCCATCGACTCCTTAGGAGAATGGCTCAGGTGGATGAGGATATCACGGTTAAGGAAGAAATGAATATGAATGATTATATTGGAAGAGAAGAAAATCCACCCTTAGGGATGATAAGCCACAAATTAGGGATTTCAACGAGAATGCTTATGGTTAGAACCAATATCGCTTGAACCCTATGGTCATGGATGTTACTGGTGCTATAATGTTGCCTGTATTACCGACAGATGCTAAGTTCTCATTGTCAAGTGGATTACTTCAAATACTCTAAACTATGGATTTTTCACAGGGTTACCTTCAGAGGATCCTCATCGTTATCTCCATAATGTTGTCTTCGTCCGCAAGAGTGTCATAGGGATATAAAATCTTTGTCTTGATATAGCTGGTTTGCGAGTGTTTGCATTGTCTCTAATCGGTAATGTAGTCGTGTGGTTGTCTGAACTTCCTCCGAGTACAATAACAAGTTGGCCAGAGTTTCAGAGAGTGTTTCTAGGGAGATATTTTCCAAGATCAAAGAAGCTTAAGCTCAAAGATCAAATAAAAATTTTGCACAATTACCGGTTGACTCTATTAGTACCACATAGGAGAGATTTACTAAATGCTTTAGAATGATCCTCTATCATAATATTGTTGATGATGCCTTGGTTGAGATTTTCTATCGGGCGCTTGATGAGAATAGTCAAGTTTGTGCCGACACAATCATAGGAGGCATGTTTCTTGACCAACTTTTTGCATTGACAGTCACAAGGATGGAACAAGTGGATAAGACCAATAGAGCTTTGGGTCAAAGAGAGTGAGGTACAATGAAGAAAAGTAAGGATAAAACCAACAATGAGCAAGCAAAGGTCAATGAAGAGATTATGGAACAACTTGCACACCTTCGCACAAGTATGGATTTGGTTATAAAATCAAGCAAGTGTGGTAGCGCACCAAACTCCTAAGGCTCCCATGTATGAAGATTCATTCTTTGATGAAGATGGCTTCATTAGTAACCAAGCGGTGGGTCTTCGAGAATAACCCCTAAGGGTCCCATTCGAACTGTTGGAGGCAAGGTCTCAGGAATTAAGGTCGGAACTATAACCATGATGGTTCTTATAGAGACAACCAAGGTGGTTACTATGAAAGAGATAGAGTGTCGGATGCTGAATGGGTAGAAGAGATGGCTATAAGAATGGTCCTTATGTGTCGCACGATCGTGAGGTCGTGCCAAGTACTTCGAGGCTCGAAAAGATGTTTTACATGTTGTTCAAAAGATCCGGCCACCAAGATGAGACCTTGAAAGGAATGAAATCGGATATTTCAAGCATAAACCAAAAGATAGAGTCTCACTCTGTGGCGATTAAACAATTAGAACAATAATTTGAGAAAGTTTCTTCAAAATTGAACAAATGATAAAAGGGCACCTTACCAAGCAATATGGTTCAAAATCCAAAGAATGATGGGCATTGCATGGCGGTCATGACTAGGAGTGGTAAAAGCACCATCGATTCCCCTATGCCGATGATTGAGGATGAAGCTTCTGAGAAGGGTATTGGTGATGAAGTTTTGGGTTGAGGGAGAAGGTTCAGAGAATGTTGAGATGCAAAGAGAAGAAATAAGGGAGCATGAAAAGGTTAAGATTATTCCAAAACTTCCTTCTCCTTTCCCTCAAAGGCTTAAGAAAAAGGAAGAGAAGGGCAAATTCAAAACTTTCTCTCGATGTTGAAGCTACTATCCATCAAATTCCCCTTTTAAAAGCTTTGGAAAAGATGCCCAGGTATGCCAAGTACATGAAGGATTTGGTGACCAAGAAGCGCTCATTGAGCCAAGAGCTTTCGCAAGAGCTCCAATAATGTAGTGCCATTATGACCAAATACCTTGCCCAAAAGCGAGAAGATCCCGGCGCATTCACTATTCCTTGTACCATTAGTAATGTGGAATTCATAAGAGCATTGTGTGACTTAGGAGCAAGCATCAATCTAATGACTCTTGTCATGTTCAAAACGCTTGTCCTTGGCACTCCTACTCCAACAAGAATGTGCTTGCTCATGGAAGATCAAACCATAAAGAAGCCGGAAGGGATCCTTTTCAATGTGCTTGTAAAGATTGACAAACTCATCTTTCCTGCGGACTTTATGATCCTTGATTGTGAGGTTGATTTTGAGATGTCAATTATTTTGGGAAGATCATTTCTGGCCATCGGAAGAGCCTTAGTGGATATGAATTCAGGTCAACTTCGTTTCAGGGTTAATGATGCAGATGTGGTGTTGGACATTCGCCAATCAATGAAATATCTGGATGAGCTAAAGAGTCATGTTTTGGCCATTGAAGACTTTTGATAAAGGATGATGACCAAGTAGATCCACGACGTTAAACAAGGCTCTTCTTGGGAGGCAACCCAAGTATCTTTTATATTTCTGGATTATTTTAAGTTTATGTCATTTGTCTGAATTGTTAGGTAGTAGTTTGATGCTTGTTTTGATGTGTGAGACATTGAATCAGTTGTATTATTCTAGACATTAATGTATTTTGAAGTATGGTTTGCAGGTATAGGTCAAGAGCTGAAACGTTGATGAAAATTGCATATGGAGAAGCCTCTACAAATAGGCCTATGAGTTGTAGTAAACACCACGACTCGTAGTTATGCCTCGTAGAGGGAAACAGTAAGGTCTTAAAGTTGGCACACACACTACGAGCCAACCTTAAGATTCGTAGGGTCCCCTAGAAATCATATGTGGGGTTCGTCGTGCCCAGGTATGAACAATTTTTTTCTAAGTGATTGGGTCTTCTACGAGACTAGGACCTACGAGTCATAGGACACTCTATGACTCGTAGTTAGGGTTTTGTAGACCTGACATGCAGAATTTTAAATGTGACCCAGTTGAGTATTAAAAGGGGTCAAAATTAATTTGACCGCCAATTCCCTCAATTTTCAAACAAATTACTTCCATTCAAGTTCCCCATAACCCCTTTGATCTTCTCCGACCAAATTTTCTATCAACCCATGTCATTTTCTGACAAGATTTTCTGGAACCAACTCCCTAGGGTTTTTCGGCCTCATTTTTGGTTGAGCATTGAATTTTTTCTATTCTTCAATCTCTCAAGTGGTAAGTTCATTGTTTGATTTTGGAAGACTCATACGATGATGTTATATATTGTTATGCAATTGTGTGTGTAGTGAGGGCTTTGGGTATATACATGAGAAAAATGAGTTTGCAAAGCTGAGAAATTTGGATTGTGGTTGATTTAAATTCCCTAGCATGATTTTGATGATTTAAATTCCCTAGTATGATTTTGATAAGTGAAACTGTTTTTATGGGTTGATTGTGATGATGTCATATTGATTATATGAGGTTAAAGCATGATTGTTCTTGATGAAGTTTTGAAATCACGCGGGGTTGAAATGTGGGGTTGTTGGTGTTTTTTTTTTTTTTGAACAAGTTGCCCTTGTTTGTACTTCTCTCTATGATGAATTGAATTGTGTTAATATGCATCAGTTGAACGATTTGTATCATTGGGTGACTTAGGATGTAAATTTGGGGATGGTTTTATCTTTTCAGGGTAATTCTTGTTTAGGGTTGTCATGCTCATGTGATGAAATTCCTTGTGTGTTTGAGTTTTATAGAAAACAAATATTACTTCGATGCTAGTTTATTGTTGTTTTGACTTGAATATTTTTTTGTCCTTGTGGGGAGGTTACAGGCAACCCAGATGCCATCTGTTTTCTACTACGAGGATCCACTACGAGTCGTAGATCACCCTATGAGTCGCAGTGGCCCGTCGTAGGAGGCAATAGTCACCAGTGGTTCCTTAATGCTTACCATACGAGACCCACCTATGACTCGGAGTGTATATTACGAATCATAGTGAGGGGATCGTTGGACCTGCCCTATTCAGAATTGTATTCTTCTTCTTACTATAAGTCCAGGATTTGACTCGTAGTTCAACCTACGAGTCGTATCTGAGCCTCGTAGCTGTGAGCAAAATGGTATTGTCTGAGGCACTTTTGCATTATGAGGCTATTGTATGACTCATAACTCACTGTACGAATCATACAAGTGCCTCGTACCTACAAACCTACAGCTGGCTCAATGCACTCTGCTTGTATTTTCCTTTACTGAATTTATTATTCTTGGTTGCTTCTCTTATATGAATCGTTTTGTATCAAACATTATGGGCTCACGATGTATTCTAGGGTTGAATTTTCAGGTTATATGGATTCAAAGGCTAGAAAAAAAGATGCTAAACCTTTGGGATGACAATTCAGGGATGACCCGTCTGATGATGAAAAATCTGAAGGATTTGTGTAAGTTCACATAGTTCGGATAGACCCCGAGCAAATGTGCCTCAGACTCGACCCCGCGCTGCCCTAGTAGTTATGGAAGTCACTAGTCCCTCCTAGTCTGAAATGGAGGGTAATGGAGAAAGATCGAATGAGGACCTCTTACTTTCTGCTTCAGACCCTATTGAGGTATCACAAACCCAGCCTGAGGAGACGGCACCCTAACGACCAGCTGATCCTACTTATACAGTTATGTCCATAGATCCCCAAAACACGAGATGGTGCATACCAGGCATGAAGGATATTTATGATCAGGAGATAGAACTGAAAGGTCAAGGGAAGTTGGTCTGGAAATTTCATGAGGAATCGAGGCTCAAGGACGCAGGGCTGAGCAGTGTGCCGAACTTGGAGGCTGAGACTGATCGCGATGGGCTAGGGTGGCTTTCACAAAGGTTGAGTAAGTATTCCCCATATTTAGTCTGAAATTCTATGCATCCTACTATGCTACTATCCGCAGGGACCTTCACAGAACAAGAAGGAAATGAAACAGCCATAGTTGCGTGAGGTTTTAGTTCGAGGTGAGACTATTGACATTTTAGAAGAGACTATCACAAGGGTACAGTTTGGGCCAAACTACAGGGCACCCTATTCCACTATTGAATATAATAACTGGATTGCAAAGATGAGGAAGGCAGTGAATGAGAAGGATGTTGGGTTGAAAATAGAGCTCCTCAGGTGGATAGCAGGACAGATTTGTGAGGCGTGTATTGAGCTTTCGTTGGTCACTAACCACGCCGATCGTATTGTGAAGTCCCACCTCTCCTTCAGGGCAAAATTTTGGTGGTCCATCATCCATTTGAAAATCAGACCCACATTTACGGATAATGTGATCACATTAGAGAGAGTTGTGCTATTAGTTAGCATTATGGATGGCTATGAGATTGACTTGGCTCGCGTAGTGGAGCAGATCCATGAGTTAAGAATTTGTACCTAGACTGCATTACCTTTTCCCATCCTGATACATAGGTTATGCAATGCAACTGGGCTACATATTTCTCTCCACTTGGACCCATATGTAGAGGCCTTGCGCACCATAGATCCCAACCTGATAAAGGCTGATGAGAACCTGGTGGCCCTACCGAGAGTGGTTTCTCCTCCCATTCCAGAGCCATTTCATGTTGAGCCATAGACTCAGGAGCTAGCTCCAGCTACTAACAATGTTACTCCAGATACTTCAGGGCCATCTCTAGCTATTGAGATCGAGGTGATGCTATCTTCCAGCACACCTGCACTAGCACCTTCTAGTACACATGCTGATTCTCTCATATCTACTATTATTTTTCAGGCATTACTGCGTAGGGTAGACACAGCGTTGTTCCAGTTGCAGAGGGTAGGTGGCTAGATCAGGCCTTGGGTCTGTCAAAAGGTGCAGGACTCCGAGGAGAGGGCCAAGTCATACACTCATAGGTGGTAGATGAGAGAGTCAGAGAAGTGGACGCCAGATTAGATGCCCTCGAGGATCAGGTCCAGAAAAGGCTCGCGAATGCCCGGCCTGCTGACATGAGTGCAGTGACAGAGGAATTGGCCAAGTTCAAGGCCAACTTGTTGAAGATGTTAGCATCCATGATAGCAGTCACAGACGTGGAATCGACTGGTGATGATATATTTGACTTATTCGAGGACCACCCACATTCCTACGAGAAGAGGCCCCTCGAGAGTGAGGACACAAAGATGAGCCGAAAGAGGCCTAAGACTGCTAATGAGGTAGTAGCACTAGAGAAGGAGCCGAAATCGAATGAGGTGGTGCAGGAGTGCTTAGACCTAGCAGCTATATAGAGGGATCGAGAGCAGCGGATTACATGGGGAGAGGGTAGCTCAGATGCAACTACAGGCTAGACTACAAAGGAGGAGATCATAGCTCAGGATCCCCAGGACCAGACAGATACTGGTGATTGAGCACCATTATGTTTGATATTTTGATCCCAGCCCTTACTTGCTATTTTTGAATACTTTGTTCTTTTTGTTAGACAATATTTTCTTTATGTCAGCTTTTGGATATTTTTAATTGTTTTGTTTTAAAATGTTGTTTTTAGTTATGTGTGGGTGTTTGGTTTTGAAATGTTGAGAGTGCCTACTACTACACCACACTACACTTGGCTCTACACATTTACAGAGCTAACCCCTGTCCAGTGCCTGGCAGACCTAAGGGGGCTTCAATCCTTGCTCTTATCTTCGCCCAGGCTTAACGGGGCCTTATCTATTCAGGAGGAGAGTGAAGCCTCGAAAAGCACTGTTGAGAGGAAGATCCTGGGCCCCTCTTCATTCTCTACAGTGTTCCAAACCTTTCTTCAACATAGGTGAGATTTTTAGTATATATATGCTTAGGATATTCGTTTTAAATTTTTTTCTTTACTTTGAGGATAAGGTATTCTCTTTTGGTGGGGTGTGGGAAGTTTTGGATTAGGGTGAATTCTGAGTAACCTCTGGTCCATAACTTCTCCTATTTTTTATCCCAAGGTTTTCTTGTCATGTTTCTTTTTCCTTGTGGATGTTGTTAATTTCTATTGAACCAGCTTGTTTAGGTAGTATAGACAATTTGTAGATATATAGTAGTTATTATCTTTTGGCATGCATATATAGTCTTTAAATACTTTTTGAATCTTTGAAAATTTGGTACCCTCAAAATTTTTGAGATTGTTGGTTATTAGTGAAATCATGCATATGATTATCTGGCAATGTTTGTTTTGATAAAGAGAAAGTTACTTGATGCTTGAAGCATGACCTGTGAGTCTATACTTAATTGTGTATGCGATGCCATGTGTGTGTGAGCTTACTTGTCATATTCATGTATTATGTATGGACTCAGAACTTGCCTTATTATTCTAAGATTGGACTGGTGATTTTGTTGGATTGGGAAAGGATCTTAGACTATTGCTCTTTTAGTAAAGTCCACTTTTGCCTAAATAACATACCAAATGTGGTAGTTTATCCCTTGTTCCAAATAGCCTTGTTTTATGAAATACCTTGATGTTGCCCTGGTCTATTCCTAAACATGTGAACCTTGATTAAGGCTAAAAGCATAAGTTGAGGCTGGCGACGAATAGTGGCCCTGGTATAGGGAATAGATATTGTGTGCTTCACCTCAGGCGAAAAACATAAGTTGAGGGTGGCCCTTGTTGTGGTAAAGTAATGAAAATGAGGTGAATAGTTGGGAAAGAAAAAAAATGAAGAAGTCATGTGTCGGGTGAAAGAAAAGAAAAGAAAAGAAAAGAAAAGTTTCCTTGGATTGAAGAAAATAGCAAATATGAGTTCAAAAATGAGGCACAGCTGTATAAGAGAAGGAAAACACCTAAGAAAAGCTTGAAAAGGAAGAATAAGGATGTATTTAATGAAAATGGTTGAGTTATGAAGGTAAGAGTGTTGATAAACATGGTTCAAGGATAGCTTTTAGTCACTACGTGCCTAAAATACCATACCAAAACCCCATGAACCTATGTTACAAGCCATTAACTGCTAAAGTGATCCAAATCCACTTTGTCACTAGTCCAGAATTGAGTATAGGGGCAAGCCTATGATGTTAGTCATTTTGCATGAATTTCATTTGTGAGAGTCAAAATGTTTACACAGACCCTGAATTTTAAATGCAGTTTGAGTGAGAAAGAGGGACTTTTTTTGTGAGGGCATTTGCACCCATGATTGGCATATGACTAATCAGTGATTGTGGATTGTTGATACTCCTTCATTTGTCATAGTTGAATTACCGGATCCATCTTTGTGTTTTGGTTTGCTTAGTAGCTTTGCAATCAGGTTTTAATAGTGAGTGTTGGGTACCTGAACTGTAGTTAAATGATTATATGCCATTAGAGTAGCTATTATTTATCTCTCGTTGTCTATTTAGATTGAGTCGTCGCTTGAGGACAAGCAACAGTTCTAAGTTGAGGGTGTTGATATATAGTCAAAATACAGCACTCTTAATGACTAAAGCAAAGGATGTTGAGAGTTCTTAATGCGACTTTTTTTATCATTTTCATGTGTTTTTATGTTGTCATTTCAGAAAAGATAGGTTGGCCATTTGGGGAGAAAAATATAGATTTTGCTAAAGTGCAGGACATACAAGTCTTCCTACGAGTCGTAGCTTGAGCTACGAGTCATAGGATGATCTCGTAGCAAGAAATAATGAGCAAAAATCAGAAATCTGCTAAGTGAAGATCAGCCTTACAAGGCCACTCTAGGATTCGTAGGTCTCACGACGACTCATATAGGTGGACTAATAGCAAGAAATAGAGAGCTAAATGTCTAGACTAAGAACTGAAGGCCTAGACTACGAGAGAAGCATACGAGTCATAGCCCAATCAACAACTTGTACAAGTGGATTATAGCAGTCAAGTCCAAAATGCAAAGTGACTACCATGAAACCCCGATTATGACTCGTAGGTCACCCTACGAGTCGTACCTGTGTGACGTACCTGCTGCCAGTTGTGTTAGACCCCGTAAATATCTAAAAGGATGTCAATTGCTCATTCAGAAAAATTGTTGTGATTGAGGTATATTTTAAATTTAACTATTTTATGATGCGTGAGTATGGAATCAAGTGAATTTGGC
>JAOTQR010104239.1:0-27920 GCA_025774065.1 Solanum ossicruentum | reverse complement strand
ATGTGTTGTATTGTTGTCTGGGATGCTGCTGAGTTTTATTTGCAGGTGAGGTTAGCTAATGAAACAGAGGAAACTCTACCAAAATTTTGATAGGTTTCCAGGTTGGATAGATTGGGGAAATTCGGATTAGTATGTGTCTGGGTGCCCCTATCGGGCACTGGTCACGACCCTAGGATGGGGTGTGACACTTATACCTCAACACCCCATCCCCCCTTTGGAGAGGACCATCACTTTCTGTTTGTGGACAGCCTCCTTCAATTATAGTAGGACAGGATCCTGGTCTTGCTTTTCTTTCACCTCTACTACCAAAGATGAAGTAGTGCCATTCTGGACATTAACTCCTCCCTCATCTTTCTCTTCAAGTTGGACTCCTAATCGGGCTAATTGATGTACTTCTTTAGCTAGCTCCTTCTTTCGTTCCTCCACATTAGGTTGTTCTACCCAATGACTATGTGCTAAGAGTGTCAGCAATGATGTTAGCTTTACCTGGATGGTAGATAATGCTCATGTGAAAATCATTGAGCAACTCCAACTATCTTCTCTATCGCAGGTTGAGCTCTTTCTGACTGAAGTCATACTGCAAGCTCTTGTGGCCAGTGAACATATGCACATCCAATTCATATAAGCAGTGGCGCCAAATTTTGAATGCAAACACCAACACTGCCAATTCAAGATCATGGGTGGGATAGTTCTTCTCATGGTTCTTAAGTTGTCTGGAAGAATAGGCTATCACCTTCCCTCTTTGAATCAGCACACATCCCAATCCAACTCTCGAACATCATAACAGATTACAAAATCTTCCGTCCCCTCTGGCAAGGTTAGAATTGGTGCAGTAGTCAGTCTATTCAACTCTTAGAAATTTTTCTCGCATTCGTCAGACCACTAAAACATGACCTTTTCCTGAGACAACTTTGTCAATGATACGGATAAGAAAGAAAACCCCTCAAAAAATCAACAATAGTAGCCTACCAACCCCAAGAAACCTCTTATGTCAGTCGGTCTAGCTAGTTCTTAACCGTCTCAATATTCTGAGAATCCCACAAATACCATCCCCGGAGGCAATATGGCCTAAAAAGGCCACAGACTTAAGCCCGAATTCATATTTCAAGAATTTTGCATACAACTTGTGGTCCTTAAGAGTTTGAAGGACAATTTGAGGTGATTTGCATGGTCCTCTTCATCTCTTGAATACCCAAAATATCATCAATAGACACAATCACAAATATATCAAGATATGGTCTAAACACTCTATTCATCAAATCCATAAAGGTTGCTGGTGCATTCGTCCACCCAAAGGACATGACTAAGAACTCAAAATGGCCATATCTAGTCCTAAAGGTTATCTTTGGAATGTCACATTCCCTTACTTTCAACTAATGGTAACCAGATCAGAGGCCTATCTTTGAGAAACAAGATACACCCTAAAGTTGGTCAAATAAGTCATCTATTCTTGGGAGAGGTACTTCTTCTCTATGGTGATCTTGTTCAAATTCCTATAGTCAATACACATTGTGAGAAACCCATATTTCTTTTGCATGAATAGGACAGGGGCACCCTAACAAGAAACATTCGACCTTATAAAGCCTTACTCTGTCAAATAATTCAACTGTTCTTTCAATTCCTTCAATTCCGTGAGGGACATCCTATAGGGTGGAATTGAGATAGGCTGAGTATCAGGAAGAACATCAATCCCAAAGTCAATCTCCCTATCAGGAGGGACTACAAGCAGATCCTCAAGGAACACTTCTGGAAACTCATTCAGAATCAGAGCCGGCTCCAGAGTTGGAGACTCAACATCATTAGATTTAACTCTCACAAAGTGGTAGATGCACCCCTTACAAATCATCTTTCTAGCTCTAAGGTATGAGATAAACTTTCCTTTACGTGCTACGTAATCACCCTTCCACTCTAGAATTAGTTCATTTGGAAATTAGAACTTAACGGCTCAAGCTCTACAATGAAAAGAGGCATAATGGGCATGGAGCCAATCAATGCCAAGAATCAAATCAAAATCAGTCATATTTAATCAATCAGATCAATGCTAGTATCCCTATGATGTATGTACACTACGCAAGCTCTATAGACTCTCTCTCAGCTTGAATAGACTCACCAATGGGAGTAGAAACATCAAAAGGTTCAAGAAGACTCTCGAGGGTTCTAGTAAATATACTGGCCACATAAATAGTTACAAAAGATAATATGGAACAAAGATCCATCAACACATAATAGTCATTAGAAAATACTCGAATCATACCCATCGCAACATCTAGGGAGTTCTCCTAATCATGTCAACCATCCATGGCATACAAATCGTTTGTAGCTCCGCTTGTGCCCATCATAGTACCTCTTTGATTTTCCATGGCTGGCAGGGCTAGTGCAGAAGATTGAGCCCAATCAAATCGATTTGGACAATCCCTATGATAATGCCTCACTTGAACACAGTAGAAGCATGTATCAGTCCTCTCATGACATTTACCCAAGTGTAGCTTGTCACATGTACCACATGGTGGTTTACCTCATGAACCTTAAGCCACACTAGCTTGTGACTAAGATCCACGGGCTCTAAGATTCTGGGTCCTATGACCATGTATGACTTTAGGAGCAGGTGCACTTGCAGATGAGGTGCTCAAAACCGATTACCATTGTCTTTCTTTCTAACCTTATGGCTGGATGTTTTTGCTTTCTTATTTCTAAATTCCTCTTTACCCTGTTTCCTCTCCTAATCATCCTATTCTATGAAGTTCATCAACCTCCTTATATCCATGTCACTCACAACTATAGCTCCCCTCCCTTCTCTCTTGGGCCCTTTATTCAACCTATCAACGTGCATCCCCATCCTCCCCCTCATATCAGCAACCATATCCTGAGCATAGCAAGATAATTGTGAGACCTTCATCCCATACTCTTGCACAATCATGAAGCCATATTTTAAGTTCAAGAACTCTCTCACCTTCGCGTCACTTCTTTCTTTTGGGGAAGACACACCACAAGAAAGCTTCCCCGAATATAGCCCAAGTCATCATGGGGGCATTCTCCCCTCTACCTTTCTTCCATTTATCATACCATAGTCTAGCCACATCCTTCAGCTAATAAGTAGCCAGTTCCACTCAATAAGCATCAGCCACGTGCATCACATGGAACACTTTTTAGAGCTCATCTATATAGTTCTCAGATTCCTCAGTAGGTGCAAACACTGTGAACTTAGGCAGATTCATTCTCAAGAATTCTCGGACTCTAGAAGTGTCATGGGCATCCTGTTAGGACACTCCTTGCCTCTGCAGTAGGTTCTATGGCAGCCTGGGCTAGAGTTTGGATAGCCTGACGAAGCTCAGCATTGGAGACCTTATCTTGCGGGAGCTGAATAATAGGGATATCTAGTTCCATGGGAACCTCCTGTCCTTGAGGCTTAGGTGGATTGACATTCTGTCTAGCATGACGTCTTCTACCTCTGAAAACTCTTCTAGGAGGCAGGATCACAATTCTACAATGTACAAAGCATGAATTGGAATAAAACTTCATAGAGTATAATTCTATAGCATGACTTAGAACATTTGAATGAAGGGAAACAATTCCTAATATCCTATAGCCTCCACTTATGAAGTGTGGTGTACAACACACCCATAAGCAAGACTCTACTAGACACAACTTCATAGACTCCCTAGGATACTTAACGTCGTGCTCAGATATTAAGTTTGTCATGCCTCATGAGTGTACCCTGGGCGTAACTTGCACCCAGAGCCTAATACTAGTCCCCAAGTGAATCACCTTGTCTCATCATATTCATTCATTCTACTATTCAGCGGAAGATATATGGAAATGAATAGGCACATCTTATCATCTAATCTAAAATAATTATATAATTTAAACCTAGTAGAAGGAAACTAGCCCACAAGTCTCAATATTAATATCTGACTCTAGTATATAAAGCCTCTATCAGTATTAGGTGATGGCACTTACAGACCCATGACCACCTCAATCAAAATAAAAGTTAGGCAATATTCTAACTCTAAAGCAAGATTAAAATAGGTGATGAACCCTCCAGAAGTAGGGGAGGCTCACTAGTCTACTCAACATCTCGAGATCCTCAACGGTGCACCTACTGATGGCCTCTATCTTGTCTATCTACATCATAAAACAATGCAGTCCAAAATGGGATGTCAATACGTGGAACGTACTGGTATGTAAAATAGCTAAATGAAACAAAAACAGGTAGAATAATATAGGAATAATAGTAAACATCAAGATAGTAACAATCAACATGTCAAATGTCTATCTAAAGCAAGAATAAAGAGTAGACAATTGACCCCTCAACCAATCAACTCATCCATCAAATTAGACTCATCTCAATTCATATCATATCATCTCATCTCATCTCATCTCATCTCGACCCAGATTGCTTAGTTTGGAAACTGTATGGGAGATTCTCTTAATCGACAACAATCACTTATGCGCCATGGATTTTACAACAATCATGATAATGTTTCCACAAAGTCGTCCAGTACATTCTAGGTAAGGGACAAATATGATCCACAAGGAATCTAAACTCAACCATCCTCTACTGATTTCAGGGATGTAAACTCAATAGGGGACCAGGAGATGTAATGGTTCAATCCTCTCTTGGGACGGCATAGTTAATGAGTAGAAGTGGGACTCACTATTACGCATTTTGTTGATCGATACTCCTCCCAAGAGTCAATGCTCATAAGACTCCTCATCACCATCTCATGTAGCCTCACAGAGGCAATCATCATCTAAATTGGTCTCATGGAGACACTCATCATCTCATTAACTCAAACTTATGGGGTCCTCTATTATTTAAGGGACTTCTACTCATCTTAATGAACTCAATTCTCATTTGAAAACTCAACGATTCAGATCATCAATTAGAAGAAGTCGTTTAGATAGTACATTAAGAACTCAATTATGAAGACTCATCGGATCATAAAACTCAAATAACTCAATCTCATACCCACATCAAGATTTCTGTCAACATACTCAAGTCAAAGATCTAGACTCTATCCTTAGGTTTATTCATACACTCTTTCAAAATTAATCATATAGGGCTTATACAATATCTCACGAAACGTAATCAATTCAAGAAAACAGGTTTATAATGATGATCATCATATGAAAAATACATGTAGTAAATATGATTTCTCAAGAAAATAATCAAGAATCATGCATGTACACTCAAGAACCTTCAACTCTCATCTAAGACCATCTATGGGGCACACGAGAGAACAATCACATGCTTTCATTTAGCTTTACATACTTGGATGATGATTGTACTAATCTTCTTCAAGAATTAGACTCGAATTTTCAATCCCCCCAAACTTTTTTATCTCTTCTCTCAAGGTTTTCTTACATAAGAGCTTAAGAAAAACTAGGTTTTTGGAACCTTTAATCGATATAAAGCAACTTTAGGAATACGCTTTAAGACTTAGGATAGGGTGGGGAATGACCAAAAGGCCCTTCTCGAATAAAAAAGAAAATTTTAAAATTTGCACACTGGTCCGTGACGCGCCAGGGGCGCAGACGTGTGTTTCCCGAATTTTTTTGAAATTGCAATTCCCATCAAAAATTAGAAAAAAACTTAAGTGTGTCTCCGTACCCCTATACGTCGCGCCAGGGGCGCGAATCGACACTGTTTCGAGTGAAGTTAGTGAAAAATATTTTTCAACCCGATTGCTGTTAAATTGGATCGAGATCACTTTCCTACTTAATTTTCCTTAGTAATCGCAAATTTGTTCTTGGATTTCCCATCAAAGATTTAGAAGATGCGTTACACGCACGATTACATTCTAGGGGAATTTTGGTTATTTTACCGGGTGTTACAAGAAGCATATGATCATTTAGAGTACCAAAGTTTTTGGCATTAATTCATACCGAGTTATGCATTTTAACCTTGAGAATAGGTCAATAGTTGATTTTGGTCCACATTCTCGGAAACATGCCCGAATGGAAATTATGATAGTGTTGTTAGCTTTGAAACATCAAGTTCAATCTAGAACGGCCTTTTGTTTGGTTTTCTAGGCTTTCAGATGCATTGTCGCCTACTCGGTGGAAATTGAGTAAATATGAAGTTAGGAAGTGGGACCCAGTGGGGTTACATAATTTGTTTGTGAAAATTAGATTCCAAATGAGTTATAGACACCCCATCCAAAAAAATGCAGTTGGTTGATATCTAGTGGAGGGAGTTAACCCTCCACGGTTACAAAGGTCCCTTCTATTCGCGGAGGCCAAAATGTCATACACTCCTCATTCAGGAGGTCCCATCTACATTCATGGATTGTAAACAGAGGCGGTACAAATGTTTAAATTTTCATATTGGCAAAATATTAATGAGCAACTCCGATCAATGATATCTTCATTTGGAGGCTAAATGTCAAGATCCAATTTCTCAAGCCATGATTGTACCTACTATAACCCAGTAGTAGACAAGACAACCCATAATCTAAAACTATAGATAATGGGTAATTGGGGGAAACAACAGAAGCTAAGAAAATAACAATGATAACAAAAAGGCAGAAAGAAAAGTAACCGAAAACACATAAATTCAAAGAAAAAACAAGAAACTCTCCCAGAACATGGAAGTCACTAGAGCAGAGCTGTTACACACAAAAATGAAGAGTAAGAGTCCCAAAAGTGGACAAAAATATACAAAGGATGGCTATTCTCAAACAATATATAAAAGACGGGTCAATAAGCTGAAGGAGGTAGAATGATAAAAAATTTCCAAGTAGTTGCACTGGTCTCCAGTACAGGCTATTGCAACCTCGATTTATTCGCACTGGTGACTGATGCTAGGACCTGCATCATGAAAAGAGATACAAAGTGTAGTATGAACACTAGATAAAAAGGTACTTGGTAGGCATCATAGGCAAACTAAGCAAGACAGATAATAGCAATATGAAGAAAAGGAACCAAACCTAAATAGAAATCGAATGGCATATCCACAACAAGGAAGGTATAGTAATAAAGACAATAATTCTTACTACAAGTTCTAGGATTACTATACCCAGCCAGAGTACACATGCTTTATTTAAAGTAAAACCCAGGTGAACTCCCATAAGCTTGTCGGTGCATAAAATATCTATACTACAGTAGTTAAGAGATAAGGTTCTCACAAAGTAAAGTTATGTATGTAATAACCCTCTAGATCATCTTATTTTATCAATTTGAGCAGGTGCATAGTGACCTAGGCCATTTTTGACTTGTTGTACTATCATTATATAGTTGTTGGATAAATTGTTTGAGGATTATTCAGCTTTCGGAGCTGAATGAAAGATTATAACTGCAAAATGAGTTTTCTAGTAAAATTTTATTAAATTTTCTTGGAGTGGAGTTCTGATAGTTCCATCAGCTTCAAAACAATCAAATTAGGCTAAGAGCATGGGTGGCTAGATATTTGGGAGTTTTGATATGAGTTTAATGGAGAATTTGCAAAATCAGTTCTTAAATAAGCTAAAAAGTGATTTCCAATGCTAACCTTAGTAAACTTTATACAAAGGAATTTCTAATGGTGTGGTCAACTCTAAAATGTTGAATATATTCTAAAATGAACTTTTGCTAGATGGCGCGGCTTTTGGATGCATTTTGATTCCCTCAATTCTTTTAGCTAAAATTAGTCAAAAATAAGTTAGCCCCTTACTTTATTATAACAATATTTGTTGGCAATTCCAATCACATATGGTTATATAGTTGGTTTGCGGAAAATAGACATCTGATAGGCCTGAAATGCTCCAGAGAAGTTTTGGAAAGAGTTGATGCCACTGAAGCAGGGCGACCCTCCACATGTGTGGGGGCCTGCCCATGTGTGCGCATGGCATTGGTGCATAGGCCCACATTTGCACAGCTAGGCCGCATGAGGCATTGGAAAGCGGCGGCCAGCGTTAAAAGTCTAGCCATGTGAAGGAGTTGAGCAAAACTTCAGATTAGCATAACTTTGTCATTTTATAACAGAATTAGGCATTTTAAAAGGTTGAATTGTATGAAATTTCATGAGGAATGTCATAGAGACCTTGTATTTATATTTGGCATATATCTCAAGGTAAGAATCACTGTTTTTGCTGAATATATTACCGTAAACTGTCAGAAACTGTGTTACAATATCCTTGCCATTTTTTATTAGAATTAAGTAAAATTTGAGTCTAAATTGTACTATATTTCGAGAAGCAATCTGTGGTATGTTCGGACTATATTAATTTGATCATATTTTTGAGTAATTGGACTAGGAATTTGTTGTAACAAATATGTTTCCAATAAAAATGTCATCCAGTTTTGGGGCTATTTCTTGGTGTTTTGGGCCTTGTTTTTGTCTCACTGGCTATAGATTCGAGGTGATGTAATTGTCAACTTGTTATTTCACTCAGTTTCATGATCCAAGAGTTACTGATCATATAATATAGTCTGAGAAGGTCGATTCTTATACAGGAGAATTGGAGGCAATAAGCTATGATAGATGGGAAGTTGGTGTTAATTGTGCAGATGATTGAGCAGGTTCAATATCAGATAAGAAGCAATTATATTGTTTGTTGGACGACTACAAATTCTCTATTGGTTGTATTGAGCTACCTCCAAGTTTCGTTGATGAAAGGCCGGAACATTCTGATTATCATTTTGCCTTTCACTTCACAATATTGCCCAGTGTCATATCATCTTCTCTAAATTCTTGTTAGGGTTGCCCAAAGAGACCAAACTGGAAGTAGCAGTTGATAGAAAAAGGATCAGAAATCATCTCACATGGGCAACAAATATGTTCCAATTGACTCATTCTTTGTCAAAACAAACCAGAATTTTTAAAAGGCATATCATACTGCAACTATAACATCTTGATTATTCTTTAGCTTAAGTGGTTCGTGCTCTAAAATGGGGCATATGAGGAGTATGGCGCTAGAATGGTGGCTCACCAAGCCAGTCAATGCAACCCACAGAACTGTAATACAATGCCTCCCTACTATTATTTGCTATAAGAGTGGGAGAACAGATGTAAATCTAGATTTGGAAAGTCGATGTGAGAGTTGTTAATTTTTGTGAGATAGATGGTTACATTTTTACACTTTTAGGAAGATAATTGTTTGGTTTATATCTAATTAATAATTTTTCCATGTGTAGAAGAATGTTGGTGATGCAGTTTACATTGGTGGCAGAAATTCAATTTGACTGATCTGTCGATGTGTGATAATGAAAATTTTTGGATAATTAAGATGCCTATTTTTCATGATACTATTCAAAACATTCTCTTTAATTTGGAATTAAATTTTATTATTACTAGGTATTTTGATACATATGTTTTCTTAGTATGTGTTGTACATGACTAAGTGAAGTTCATTTCAAGTATATATGAATTTGAGTTATTTCCTTTATATTTATTAGCTAATTTACTTTTTTATATCATCAAAATATATTATAGATATTATAAAATATATAACCAACTGTATATAAGAAAAAGGTATGTACGTTTCACAAATTTGTAAGCTACATTTTAAAAGTGTGGCTAAAAGGAATAAAAATAACGATCTGTAGTGGATCTTTAGGATGTGAAAGTGTTGCTAAATGGTGCTCGACAAGCATAGACTTTGTTATGTAACAAGCTACAATTTCTAAGTTACATGTAAGGTGACATTTGAAAAGTGTAGCCTTTGATCAAAGGTTACGCTTCATTTGGCCACACCCTTGAAAGTGTTTTCTAAAGTCCAAAAGTGTAGCCTTTGATCAAAGGACACAATTTTTGATAGTTTAGACCACACTTTTTGGAGGTGGTTAAAAGTAAAAAATATAGTAGTGATGGTACTCAACTTAACCTTAGTATCAACACTCTCTTGATATGACTTCCAAAAGTGTGAGGTGAATTAAGCTCCACGATCCAATATGATAAACAATGAAACTTCATGCAACCTCACTAACTCTTGGATATATAATTTGGCATAATCCTTGACACTCAAGGTCATCTTGACCAGTAAGAAAGAAGTTGACTTCATCATTATATCCACTATCACCCATATGGAGTCAAAATATCTCTTGATAATATCTCGATCTAGGATACCGGCCTTTAATGTTCAACTTAACTTATTGACAATTGGAGCATTTAGACACAAACTTCTATATATCCCTTTGTGGAACTAGAATGAAAGGAATAAGAGGAATTGTGAGCTTCTTAATATCAAACTTCTCAATCCATCAACATCTGACACACACAATCCCCCTTGGAAATGAAGTATCCCACCTCCCTTTGTGAGAAAACCTCAATTCAACCAAGGCAGGATCAAGATATTTCTTAAACTTGACATCCTCAATCAATGAAGATTCAGAGTTGTTCGACACCATCATACCATGATCCCTGGTGTCACTCAATCCTACCCCCTTCTAGCCAACCTGTGGACTTCCATTGCTAATGCCCTTTTTTTAATCATCTTCAAGGTATGACACATTACCCATGGACATTCCACTAAGTGTGTCGGCTACCATGTTGGCCTTGCTTGGGTGATATTTCACTCATATCATAGTCTTTGAGAAGTACTAACCATCTTCTTTGTCTTAGGTTGAGGTCCCTTTTAGTGTACATATGTTAGAGGCTCTTGTGATCGATGAAAACATCAACATGAACCCCATACAAGTAATAACGCCATATTTTTTAATGAAACACCAAGGCTATAAGTTCAAGATCATGTGTCAGATAGTTCTTTTTATGCACCTTCATTTGCCTTGAGGTATAGGCAATCACCTTCCCATTTTTCATCAATTTTACAACCCAAACCAACCTATGAGGCATCACAACACACCACGAATCCCTCAGTTCCCTTTGGAAAGATCAAAATTCGAGCCGAAGTCAACCGATCCTTCAAGGTTCAAAAACTCTTCTTATACTCATACATCCATATGAACTCTACTTTATTTTGAGTCAACCTAGTCAATGGTGATGAAATGGAGAAAAAACCATCAATAAACCTTCTAAGCTAGGCCCAAGAAGCTCCTAATAACCGAAGGAGTCAATGACCTACGATAATTTCTCACAGTCGTTGTCTTCTTAGGATTAATTTTTATCTCATCACTCGAACTTACATGACCAAGGAAAGAAACTTCCTTCAACAAAAACTCATATTTGTCAAACTTAGCAAACAATCTCTCCTCTTTCAAAGGTTATAACACTACTCTCAAATGCTCCATATGTTCCTTTTCACTCCATGTGTAGATCAAGATGCTATAGATAAACACCACAACAAAATGTTAAGGTAGGGTTTGAACTCCCTACAAATAAGGTCCATAAAGATTGTTGGTGTATTAGTTAGGCCAGAAGACATCACCACAAACTCAAAATGTCCATACCTTGTTTAGAAAGTTATTTTTTGGGAATGTCACACTCCATCACCATTAATTGGTGATATCCAAACCACAACTCAATCTTGGAAAAGTGCTTGGCCCCTTTCAATTGATCAAAAATCTCATCAAGCCTTGAAAGTGGGTACTTTTTATTGATGGTGACTTTATTGAGTTGTCGGTAATCTATACACATTGGGAATGATCCATATTTCTTTCTCACAAACAACACCGAGGTACACCATAGAGACCTACTCGTTGTAATGATTCCCTTCTTTAATATATCCTTCAGTTGCTCCTTTAATTTAATTAACTTCACTAGGGACATTCAATAAGGAGGAATAGAGATAGATCAAGTATCAGGTAAGAGGTCTATGTCGAAGTCTATTTCTATTTCAGGAGGAACACTGAGTAACTCTTCTAGAAATACATTGGAAAATTCATTTATGATGGAAACAAACTGAAGAATAGTAACATGGGAGGTGACAACTCTAACCTATACGAGATAGTAAATACATCCCTTGGAAACCATTTTACAGGCTTTGAGATAAGAGACAAACTAACCTCTACATGAAGAACTACTACCCTTCCACTCAAGAATAGATTTATTTGGGATTCAGAACTTAAACTTATCAGTTTGCCATTTTATAGGAACGAATGAAGCATGCAACCAATCCATCCCAAGTATTATATCAAAATCAACCATAGAAAGCTCTATCAAGTCACAAGGAACATCCTTGTTCAAAATGGACATGGGACAACCCCCATGGACTCTTTGTGCAACAACAGACTCTCCTATGACACAACAAATTTCAAAGGGCTCACTTCGAGGCATACATAGAATCTATTTTCAAGGAATGGAGTTATAAAGGAAAAATTGGCCCTCAGATCTTACAATGCATATGCATCCAAATAATAAATTTTCAACATACTGATAACCACGTCTAGAGTCGCTTCCACCTCCAGGTGGACATGCAAAGTGTAGAACCTGTTGGGCCCTTGAAGTACCTTGAGCTTTTCCACCTTGGCCTTAAGGCCTAGCACAACCACTTACACAATCGTTGGCATGTTGACAAGGCTTTCTATGTTTGAAGCTTGTATTAGAGCGGGCTAGACACTCCCTTTTTTGTAGGGTTTTTCACACTTGGCACAATTGGGAGAAGCTTGTGAACATGACCCTCCTTATGGAATGGAATTGGTCTCCTTATCTTTATTGAAACAAGGAGGATGAGTGTCGGTTGACCCATGACTCATTTGGTCTTAACCATCTTAGAATTTGCCATGGCCACCACTCCTTTGGTGAGAGAATTCGTCACCATCAATCCGGGCTCTCTTGGATTCCCTAGCATGCTCCCTTAATTTCTCCTCTTCAATTTGCTCTGGTTATGTCATCATATAGGAAATTTTCATCTTTTTCACGAGCATCACGGTATTGCACTCTTGGATACAAATTCTGATACTCCAATTTTTTTCTCACTTAGCCCATTGGTCTGACACCATGAATGGTGCATATTTAGAGAGATTTGTAAACTTGAGGGAGCATTGCCTCACACTCATATGACCTCTCTTCAAAATTATGACCTCGCTTCAAAATTATGACCTCTTGTACCTTTGCTTCTGTTATCTCCAACAGGAAGAACCGACCCAAGAATGCACCTTTGAACTTATGCCACTCTATTTGGCCAGCTTCCTTACCCTTTTTACGATCCATTGATCATACAAAATCTTTGCCACACCTTCTCTTTCGGTGGTACTCTCATAATGGCCACAATACTATATGCCTCGTCAATGAATTTCGTTGGGTCTTCATCAACTTTGGAACCATGATATTTTGGCATATTCATGTGGGACCCTTGTTGTCGGTGAAGGTCCTTGGGGAGGAAGTGTAAACTCTCAGTTGGCTTCGTTGGACAAGACTTGGGACAACATTACCCTTTAAAATGGACAATAGTTGACTTCACTCAACATTCTTGGGAAACATGGATGAATGGAAATTTTGACAATAGATTAACTAAAAAATATTAAAGTTGGTCTATATGTCCTTTGTTTCAGCTCTCGAGGCTTCTGGATGCATTTCAAAAACCTCGGAAGATTTTGATAAAATATGACATATAGAAGTGTGACTTGCATTCAGTTGTAACAAACTTATGAGGAAACTTTAACCGTGCCATTATTTTTTGGAATTTCAAATTTGATGGGGTTGAATTGATTATTTGTGTGCATGGATTTCAAATGAACTTTGGAAACACTATTGAAAAATTAGACTTAGCTGAAGCCTAGTGCAGGCCAAAGTACTCACAGCAATCGCTGCCCTACTCATCGTGATCACGATGGCAATGCCAAGATATGCATCGTGATTTCTACCCCTGTCCAAGAGATGTTTATGGTCAAGAGGCTTGTGGTTCACGATTGGGATGTACAGTTCAGTGCTAGATATATATATACATTTCAAAATTGATCAACAAAGGAAGGGAAACTTTACACGACAATATATTATTCATATTAAAGCCAAATCAAGTGGTTTAAAAGGCTAACTTGCATGGTACTTTATGGAGAACATTGTGGATGTTTCTGAAATATCTTTTTTCACATTGTTCAAGCTAATTTTAGCTATTTTTGCTATTGCAAATTGGATTTTTTTCCAAATAATTTGGAAGGTAATGACCTAATCATTTCTGATTGAATTTCAGTGAGATTTGGTCTATTATGAGTGATATTTTGAGACACATGTTGTGGTGTTGTCAGAATCTTCCGGTTGAGCTACATTTGGGGTAAAATCATTTAAGAAACTACTACCTATTCTATTATTTTCTTAAAAGAAACATTATTTTGTATTGGATTGGTTGGTGCAGTTTTGAGCTTTGGATTGAGCCCCAATTTGAGGTACGGGATTAACTTGTTGTAAGGACCATTGTACAGGGTTCATTTAAGGATTTCAAGCATGACTCTCATTTTTCTAACTTTTTAGCCCTAGGATTTGTCTATTTCCATTTACTGTGATTTTGGTATCAAAGTGACCGTGTTGACAATGTAATCCTATTTTTGACAGCCTAGCAATGTTTTATGCTTGCTCAGAAGGGAAAGGCTCCTCTAATTTGATCCTTGATGTTGCTAGACCTTATTCCATCATACCTTTCTTCACCTTATCGTTATGCGTGGTTGTATATTTTGTTCTTATGGGGACCCAATTAGCATACTAGTATAGAAAATTGGGCCTTACACTCGCATACATCTCTACACCATCACGCTGTTTTATGTTGTTTCCAATGCATACTTACCCGGTTCTTATGTTTAGCAGCTTATGGAGTTATACTCTAGCTAATCCTTGCTTTATTTACTTTTCCTACTCAGTCAGCCAATGATGCCTACTGTGTACCTTATTTCTGGTACTCAGACTCCTGTGACGCAGGATAGAGCATGTGCCAGCAGTGTTGATTCTCCCTATTGTTATTGTCATTTGGAAACATGTGAAAAACATTGAGAGTTTTTGGATCCTTTTGGTCTCCATCTGTACGAGTGGCCATCTTTTGCTTTTAGGGATTATTCTTGTATAATTTTTTGGTCTTGTATGCATGTGTGTGACTTCATTGGTATGTGTCATGTCTAACATAGCTCTATAAAGGTGGCATCTAGGTTCTAGGAGGGGTGTCTCATAGTTTTTTGTATTATATTGTATTAGGTCTACTTTTATTGTGATTATCTGTTGGTTTTCTTTTAAGCTATTTTTGCCCTCACACCTGTTACTAGTAGTTCCGGGTTACAAGCTGGCTTACTATCATTGGGTTATGATAAGTCCCATCATGACATGTAAAGTTGGGTCATGATAAAAACCATTTGATTTTCTGGTAACTAGAAAGTTTAATAGGACATATCTCAATGCTAATAGTAGGGGTCAATGTCTTTCCTTTTAAAATAATCTCATGAGACATAGTTCAAGTACAATATACCACACATATGGGGAAAGAGAAACCAAAAATAACCTAACAACACAAGTGTAGACAACTAATCTATGTAAAACTTAATGTTAAGCTAGTTCCTAGAGAAGAATCTATAAGAAAGCATTATAGAAGTTTTAGTTTTACTCCTTTAAAGAACACACCAACATTTGATGAATGGAAAGTATTAAAAGAGAGGATATTAATACAACAAAATGAAACTCATAACTGTAACACCCTATGAAATTACTGAAACACCCATAAATGGAATCGTACACATATCGTGTCTTCCCAAGCTCCAATGAAAAATCCGAGAACGGATATGTGATCAGGATGAAAAATGGAGTAGGAGAATGATCTCGACCCAATTTTAGAGCAACTGAGTCGAAAAATAATTTTTTGTAATTAAATCTGGGATAGTGTGAGTGCTCACCCAGGGCGCAACGCGCCTGGTGTGCAGCCTACACTTGGGATTTTCTTAAACTTCATGGAAATAATGTATTATAAGAAATTAGCGAAATACACATGTTTGCGCCCTAGTCTCATCACGGACATAGTATTTCTAGGTCAATTTTATTCTTTTTATTTTGGGAAAGGCACCTTGGTCATTCTCCAACCCCTCCTAAGTCAATAAATGAGAATAAGGGATCTTTTACATCAAGCCAAGTCCATATAATTTCTGGTAATTATGTTTTCGTATGAGTCGATAGAAGTGTCCACTTCAAATGACCATATCTGCTAAAGTATAATGAGTTAGGTGATCCATAATATATCAAAATTGAAGATATTCGAATTTTCTTTCCATCACATCCAAGTTTACATTAATCAGAGTTCGGAGTTGAAGGTTATAACTATTTTAGTGAAGTGGTGCAGAGTTATCTTAAGATCTCCGGCCTGAGCGCGTCGTGGACCTGACGTGGACCATTATTGGATAAGTTAATGAAAATTTTTTCCTTTTATATTTTGATGGTATTTTAATCCCAGAACCATTAAGGGTTTGTTTAAGGTCCTAAAACGCCCAAAACGTCAGTTTTTATAATAAAACCCTCTCCTTCACTCTTAAACATGAATGCTAAAGAATCATCAAGAAAATCATCATGTTAGGATTTGCATTCAAAATTAATCCTCAAGGTAAGTTATTCTTAATAGATTTCAACATACCCAACCCGAATTTCAACTATTCATGACTTCCTAATAGAATCTTAAATCAAAACCTAGGGTTTCATGAAATGAATTTAAAAGTTCCAAGAAAGGAATTCTTGATTCTTCTTTTTTCAAGAATCAGGGTTCTTCATCAAGAACTGTAAAGGTTCCCTTTGACACGCATTATCACCTTGGCCTTGAGGATGACCATCTCTACCCTTGTGTTGAGCATATGGATAATCGACAACCTTGTGACCCACTTCACCACAACCAATGCAAGCATTAGATTTTTCAAACATGGACCACCATGGTTTCTCCAACACTTTTGGCACTTAGGATGGGTCATCCCATCATTTCCACCATGGAATCTTGGATTAGACACCTCATCATTAGCAAAACTCTTGTTAGGAGCATTAGAGAACCCTTGGCCTAGGAACTTGTGACCTTGCTGAAACTGGCCACCCTTGGCACCTTGGAAGCTACCCTCAAACCGAGCCCTCTTAGTCCCCCCACTTCTCCTCTTTCTAAGCTTCTCCCCCTAAATTTTGTTGGCATATGTCATGTGCCGAGAAAAGTCCATATCCTCACTAGCATAGCGGTACGACACTTTTCATTTACCAAGTCGAACGCTCCCAACACAAACTTGTTCATCCTTGATCTAGGTTCAGCAACTAATTGAGTAGTGTACTTGGAGAGTTTATTGAACATGAGGGAATACTCCCTCACACTCGTGGAACCTTTCTTAAGATTCATGAACTACATCATCTTAGCCTCTCTTAACTCAATAAGGAAGAACCGGTTGAGGAAGGCAGCTTTGAACTCTTCCCAAGGAATAACATTATAACTTCCCTTCTGCAACTTCTATTGTGCTAACCAAATTTGAGCCACACCTTTGAGTTGGTAAGTTGTCAACTCTTCCTTTTCCTCCGATTTACCCCCATGATGGATAGCACCTTATACACCTCATCGATGATCTCTTAGGATCTTCCTCCGCCTTGGACCTGTTAAACTCCAAAGGGTTCATTCTTGTGAAATCCCTCACCTTTGATGCCGGAGTAGGAGCATGAGGAGCTTGGGCCCCATTATTCAATTGGTTGGTCATAGCATAGGCCAACATTGTGATGGCATCCTGAAACTCATCTTGGGCTACCCCTCTATCTTGAGGAACTTGAGGAGTGGGAGAGGCCGGTTCCTCCTCGAGAGTATGGGCTCTTCTAAGTCTTCCTTTTGGTATCTTCATGATCTAGAAGAGCAACGAGCATTCATTAGGGGAAAAGTCTTATCTTTACATCTAAAGCATGATATAGACCATGAGAAGTGAAACAATTCCTAAAACACCTCATAGCCTGCTATTCATAGTTGTGGCATGCTTCAAAACCATGAATATGACTATAATCAATGCGGTGTATTAGATTTACAAAGACCATTAACAACCTAGTGTTCTGATACCAAGCTTCTCACAACCCAAGCCTAGGGCCTAAACGTGAAACGGCGAATAAGAAGTCCGAAGACAACCCAAACAAGGCTCTTGATAGTAACATACACACATCCTTAGTTGTGAATGAAAAATTAATCAATAATAAGAGTCGATAATTAAAAAGGGAAAGTAGAGCTAAGGGAAGTCTTTGATAACCATTAAAGCATAAGAAGAGTTGAACTAATAGCATATACAACAAAATATCCATCACCACCTCTATCTTAGAATAAAGCGGGGGCCAAGACACTCCCCGAGCTCACCGTCATTAATAATAAGTATTCAACATAAAGAAGGAGTCTCCATAACATGAAATAAGTAGATATTTTCCTCAGAATTGACGACTCACTAAAGCTTTCATCGAGAATTGAACTAGCCACGTTGAGGAGAATGATCAAAAAGAGCTCTGGTTCCTACGTGGTTATATCATGTAAGCATAGAGTATGTGTTAGCATGTTTGAATGTACTAAGTATGCAGGGTAGAATGCAACAAAGATATAAGCCAACATATTCAAAATTCATAAGATGTACAATAGGTACAATGTCAATATGCCATATATGAATAATGCTTGTACTTAAAATGCATGTGAAACATTCAACATGCATAATATACCATACACATGTGGAAAGAGACCTTAACCTACATAGGCCAAGCAGCTACAACTTGGAATCCAAGGCATGATACACCCTTAGTACAGGTGACCGGGCTGACGAAATGTGGTCTACTTGCCAAGGCAAACCAAACATGATAAACATTAAAACTAGATGGATCCACTAGTATAAGAAGGGTAATGTATATTTTTATGGTGGTACATAGTTTAGAGACTAAAAACTTTATATACGGACTCCTTGAGTCGAGCCCCCATCTTAAGCCTCAATCAGTGCTAAATCTAATCCAGAAAATACTTGAAATAATCATAACTTTAATAACTTGCAAAAAAATATGATAACATGACATGAGTAGCTCTACATGCTTGACCTCTACTAGTGAGAGTAACTTGAACATGTGAGTAGATAATGATCATGCATGAACCCTTGCTTTGACATGAATGGCTCACAAGAGGTAAAAATCTTGAAATAGAGCTCAACTTGTCACTTGTAAAATTATAGACACTTTTCATGAAACAAATACATGCTTGAAAGCCATTTATCATTATGAAGTCACTTGACTTATAAATCATGTAATTGTTCATCAACAACTTGAGAATTTTTGTCATGTAATTTCATCGAACACATGGTGGATTCATGAGACTTGTCCAAAATCATGCAACTCAAGATTATAACAAGATAAGAAAAATCAATTCAAAATCAATGCAACAACATTGTAATAAAACCCCAAATTGGGTATCATGCAATCCATCTCAAAAGTTCATCATAGTTCATAGTTTTCATAATTCGAATCATGCATAATCTCAATAAATATAAATCTACTCATGGAATAAGCTTAAACATGCATAATCGCAATACTTGATAAAACCTCCAACATAATTTATGCTCATATTTCATAATAAAAGATACCCAAAAGTAATGAACTTGAATTCATGCAAATTTTTCATAAAAGAGAGGGATGGGCTCCATGGGTGAAAGGACCCATGGATGAAGACCTATATACCGAAAACTTGGTTTTTCTTTAGATGATCTTGACAGAAACTTGAAGCTTTGATTGGGTCCTTGAGTTCAATAATTGGAGCTTGAAATCCTTGAATTTGAACGAGAGATTTGATAAAGTCTTGGAGAGGTTTTAAAGAAGGTTTTGTGAGTTATAGAGTTGTAAAATAACTAAGTATGAGAGATTTCACGTTTAAATGGGTATGGGGCTGTTACACCAATGCCCTTGGACGAAATAAGAAAATTAGGAAAAATATTACACTGCTCCGCGCCCCAGGCACGACGAAAACCAGATGAGGAGCAACTTTTGAACTAGTCCTTGCCCCAAGTGCATCACGGCCTGGATGAGGACAGACATTGGATTACAAAAAATAGTGAAAATTATTTTTCACTACGAGTCTTTTAAAGTCAGGGTTATTCCCATTTTTCACTCAATTGTGCTCCTTGATAGAGAATATGAAGTTGAATTTTCAAAATCATGCACGGATTTTGAGATATATGGAAATTATGATTATAGGGCTTTCCGAAGCACATGTGGGGCATTTCAGTTAAAAAGCATCACTAGTAATATGGTGATAATGTAAAAGTTAAAAACATATCAACATAAAAATACTATTTTAAAAGATTTTAAAACTTATAAATTGAATCTAATGATGAAAAGTTCAAAGGGAAATAAGAAGAAAAAGGCAAAAAGATTGTTGGGGATGTAATAAGAAGCAAATAAATTTTTTGTTTGTTATATAAAAACATGATGAGTGATAATTCTTCATTGTATAATAGATTATCCGCGTTTTAAATTCCAGAAAGATGAAATACAATCATATATGATACATCTCATTATCTAACCATCGGTCGTCATATTTTTCAAGAATTAAAATATCCCCAAAAATTTATCACTTTTTTTAATAATTAAAATTTAGGTGAAATCCATTGTTAAATACAAAGATAAAAAAAACTGACATGATCCAAAAAGTAACCTAAATCCATAAAGGAACTAAGACAAATAAAAAAAACTAAAAAATAAATAAAAACATAAAAGATAAAGAAAAGAAAGCAAATAGAAGTTTCTAGAGAAAGAAAATTTTCATCTTCATCAACATCAGCCAGCTATTCCAATGGCCTTACCAGTCAACTGAATAATCGAAGAAAGGGAAAGAGGCTTGTATGGATGTTTAACCACTCAAAAACATCATAAATTCGACACAAGTGAAGACTTCTTCAGCTTCAACGTACTCCGAATAAGACCTGCTTTGCTGTAAGACAAAAATCTGAAAATTGTATAGTGTTCCATTGTGAAAGTCTTACATAACGTTTCCATGTTTTGTGCGGGTAGATCTCAATGAGCTAATACCACCACATTCAACACCTGAATCTGAAAGGTCATACCCACAATTTGAAATTAAATTAGTACCAAATTAATAGATCTGTATCTACATACTTAAAATCGAATGCAATTTCAGTGGAATTCGTTCTTGATTGTTCCTATATGACTCCGAGTTATCTAGAATGTGCATGTCACTGAATATATCTTGTCTGCCTACTTTTCTTCATTTTGCTAACCCTAGTTGTCCCCATGTACTTAAAAAATTCTATTTTGAACCTTTCTTGTTTGAATACTTGGTGTGTTGTTGTATGCACATTTCCTACTGTGCTAACTCTGGAATAGAATTAGATTGCATGATCTTCAGACTTACAAAGTTAAATATATAGTTAAAACAAATCAGCAAGCTTATTGCCTTTTTTGTATGTGTGCTCAACCCTCACAATTCCATTTTATGTAGCTCTTTTAATAGCTCTAGTTTCTACTATAATCAACCTAGGTATCTCCCATATACCATCTAGCACCTTCATACTAATCAAAGTAGTTTTCTCTGTCAGAACTTGCATAAGATTATGCTCTACACAATAGGAAATGCAACTAATGATTTCTTTGATCTCACTTCCAAAGTTGTGCAATGAGAAATTTTGTTAACTTCAACACACATCAAACTTCCTTGGTGATTTTTCACACAATAATCCATAATCCTAGCCATCAATATTGGTCTACTAGAGCCATCAAAATTACTTCTAAAAGAACCTTCTTCAAGACATCTCCACCTTAACACTCTGCATGCCATGATAGGACTGTAAGCGTAGAAAGTAAACAATAAGAGGTAATGATTTAGGTACTACCATCAGCCATGGATATCTTACTTTGGTAATTAAATGTATATTCTTGTTGATCTCCATTTTCATTAAATTCTTGGACATTTTACCTCGATGTTTGAGAACATTCCTTTCTCCTCTGTACTTGCCAAGTTTCAACATAAAACAAAAGCTATTAATGAAGATACTCTCCTGTGTTTTCATAAGCATGCTTCACACTCCCTCGAAAAACAAGCCCCATAGTTGTATCTAGTCTCAACATACTTTTCTTCTTTTTATATTGTGTCTTTTTGTGTGTATAACAAATCTCACTAAGTAATGGTTTGATGAGTTTCGCTAATCATTGAAATTGATATATGAAAGTCAAAAAATTAGAAAATTTTAGATGTGGTAACATAAAATAATCAAACAAAATTTTAAAAAAGACATGCATTTACAATGTAACAAAAGCAACAAATAAAGTATACATGCGTTCAAACTATTACAATGGTCAAATAAAATAAAGATATAAATTTTTTTCAATCATTACAAAATGTCATTATATGAGATCACAGAATACATGAGCAAATTTAGATGTTATATATACATTAAATCCCCCCCCCCAAATCTCAATGTGGTCAGTGTAAACTACTGTCACAACCCGAAACTAGTGCCTAGATGTGACACAATGAATTGGGAACCCAAAGAGACCCTAAACAAACCTCTTAGCATATCGTTACACATCCTTGATCGTGGAAGCAATCATATTTCAACAATAGATAGACATCGGGAAATGCAAGGCTAAGGGACATCTTTGATACCATAGAAACATGACAAGCCAATAGTATAGCATTAACATAGAATAAGGTTCCAACAACACATCTAATACATAGATAGGAGCAGGGGCCAAGACAATCTCTGGGCTCACCCTCATAGTTATACGTATATAAAAGAGAAAGATAGTCTTTTACATAGCATTAGATCAAAAGAATCATATCCTTGGAGTTGAGGACTCTCCAACTTGCTCTGAGTAGTAGTGCTAGTCAAGTGGAGGAAGATGATATAGTGTGGCTCCGGTTCCTACACGAAAATATCAGTATGCATAGAGTATGCATTAGTACGTTTGAATTTACTAAATATGTAGGATACAAGACAATAAGAGATAGGCAACATAGGAAAAATGCAATATCTTAAGCAATGGGTAGCATAAAACTAATATGACATGTGTGAATGATGCATTGAAGTAAAAACATGACTAAATAGAACATATGATATATGTAAAAAGAGACCAACATTATGATGGATCATCCCACCTACCATCAATGGTGATTGAGGTATCAACCCCTCAGTTCGTTGATAGTTGTCTCACCCTACCCTCCATGGTGATTGAGGTATCAACCCTTCAATTGGTTGATAGTTGTCTTACCCTACCATCAATGGTGATTGAGGCTTAGCACCCCCCCCCCCAACAAGGTGTGGTCAACTTTCAATACTATAGGTGAGAATAGCTCATATATACATTCCTTTCATCCTCATAAAGTGACTCAAATCATAAGACATGCATTAGACTTTCAATAACTCAAAAAGCCATAACCAAATATTTTATGAAACACTTGGAGGGTGTATAATGCTAGTTTAAGATGATGCAATTCAAGAGTGAAAACATGCGAGAAAATTCAATGCCAAACCACCTAACGACACTTGGTAACACCTTATGCAAGATACACCAAAATCTATCATCAAATCTGACAATATATCTTAGATTCATAGCTTAAAATATGCTTAACTGAACAACATTTCATAAAACCCCAACATAGTTTATAGTCAAATTCATAAGTAGTAAGACCCATAAGTAAAGCAACATTGAATCATGCAATTTATATGACAAAGGAGGGTTGGGCACCATGGGTGACAAAACCCAATAGTTGAAACCCACACACCTTAGACCTTGAGTTTCTTGAAATTGAGTTGGGAAAGAATAAAAGCATGGAATGGGGTCTTGAAATCCAAAGCTTGTTCTTGAGTCTCCTTGAATTTGTATTAGGGAATTTGAGAGTGTATTCATGTTTGGAGAGTGTTTTGATTCTTTGAACAGGGTTTAGGTCTTTTGGGGAGGTTGAGATAGTATTAGAACTCCAAAAAGATCATTAGAATAAATACAATTTACAAAAAGGCCATTAGTGAACCGATGGAAAAATTGGAAAAGTGATGCCTCACTGATGCACACACGAGTCATGTGGCACTCCACGGGTTGCATGGGATGTTGTGAGGTGAGACTTAGTCTAAAATTTTGAATTGGAACACCGGGGAAAAAGTTAGCATCATCGTCACATTGATGGGAGCCCTCCACAGGTGGTGTGGTACTACATGGCCCGTTTAGCAGCCCATGGAGCTACACTTGGTAAGAAAAATGTAAGCAGAAGGCTCCATGCCTTGGCTAGATGACTCGTCAAGCATTCCACAGCCCGTGACGATGGCAATAACATAACACTTAGGCCAAAAACTCCCTCTTATGCCAACTTTGTCTCACTTGCACACAGTCAGTGGCAAGCCAAACAGCCCGTAGAACTAGCCGTCTCCCATCCCTTAGACCAAAAATAATCTTTTCCATCCCCAAATAGTTCATGCGACCTTCCAATGCTTCACTGGTCGTCTAAGTGCTCATGTGACATCATTACACAGGAAAGTCTCACGAAAATGGTCATAACTCCATCATCCGACTTTGGAATGAGGTGACACCAAGTGTGTTGGAAAGTTAAATCAAAGGGATTTCATTTGACATGTCATGGTTCATCCATTTCTTTGTGTGCTAAAAGGTATTCTCATTTAAAGTTGACCCTTGTATAAACCAACACCCAAAACCCTACTTATAGGGAAGTCTTGAACTCGTCTAAGTATTAGAAGTCTCCACGACCCTCATACACTGCCAACCTAACCAAAAAGAGGCTCGAAAGATGGGTACATAAGAGCATGGTGTTATGGGGTGTCACAATATCTCCCCTTGGGAACATTCGTCCCCGAATGTCAAAGCAACGTACATAAGGAAAGTAGTCATGAAGATTTTATCCCAACATGGATGCAAAAAATGCACATAAACATTATTTTCAAAAAAAAAGGTCTCAACATGAACATTAAAATCTCCAAAATCTTGTCAACATAGACATGAATATATGCAAATGACATAAGGGGTGAAACTTAACACTTGAAATAATATAGGGGGACTTAAGTTAGTACCGTAGGATCGAGTAGAGTGGACGAGATAGGGATATCACTTTTGCATGTCCTCCTGGTCCTCCCAGGTAGCACTTTCAACTTGTTGATTCGTCCAAAGGACCTTGATAGAAGCCACATCCTTGTTCCTCAACCTCTTCACTTGCCTATCCAAAATCTCTACTGGGACCTCATCATAAGTCAAATTGTGTTCAACAACACCCACAACATCTAGAGGCACAATAGCACTAAGATCACCCACACATTTCCTTAGCATATACACATGGAAGACCGGATGTACCATGTTCATGTCATTGGGAAAATCCAACTCATAGGTCACTTTAACGAGCCTCCTCAACACTTTATAAGTTTCCATGAATCTTGGACTCAATCTACTCTTTTTACCAAAATGAACATCCTTCATGGGCGAAACCTTCAAATAGACCCAATCACCAACTTTAAATTCAAGATCCCTTCTCCTCATATTGGCATAGGACCTTTGTCGACTTTGAGCGGTTCTCAATCTTCCTTAATCAACCTTACCTTTTCCATGGCCTCCATAACCATATCCGAGCCTATCAAGGCTATCTCCCCCATCTCAAAACATCAAATCAGGGACCTACAATGCCTTCCATAAAGAGCATCAAAAGGAGCCATACCAATACTTGCATGGTAACTATTATTATAAGCAAACTCAATCAATGGAAGATAATCATCTCAACTACCCATAAATTTTAATACACAAGCCCTAAAATATCCTCAAGAGTTTGGATAGTTCTTTTGGCTTGGCCATCCATTTGAAGGTGAAAGACCATACTAAGCTTAACTTTGGAACCAAGACTTCTTTGGAAAGACCTCCAAAAGTGAGGAGTGAATTGAGCACCACGATCTTATATAATAGATAAGGGCACCCCGTGCAATATAACCAACTCATGAACGTACAGTCTAGCATAGTCTTCGGCACTATAAGTAGTCTTAACCGGTAGAAAATGAGTTGACTTTGTCATCCTATCAACCACAACCCAAATAGAATCTAAACCCTTCCTAGTCTTAGGCCACTCAACCACAAAATCCATGTTAATTTCCTCCCACTTCCAAGTAGGAATCTCTATATCTTTGCCTAGACCACCCGGCCTTTGATGTTCAGCTTTGACTTGTTGGTAATTATGGCAACCAGACACAAACTTAGCAATATCCCTCATCATACCACCCTACCAATACATTTCCATCAAATCTTTATACATTTTTGTAGAACCGAGGTGAATAGAATAGGAAGAATTATGAGCCTCATCAAGAAGCTTCTCTCTCAAGCCATCAACACTAGGCTCACAAAACCTACCTTGGTACCTAAGGGCACCATCTCCCCTTTGGGAGAAAAGATCCTCTTTGCTCTCTCTCACCAAGGCCTTCAATTCTAACAAGGATGGGTTAAGATCTTTCTTTGCTTTTAACTCATCAACTAAAGAAGATTTCTAACCATCAACATCTACAATACCACCGTTGTCAACCTCTTCTAACCTAACCCTCAATCTAGCCAACCAATGGACCTCTCTACCCATCTCCTTCCCACCATCATCAACATGGACTAGGCTAGCTACCCATAGACACTCTACTCAAAGCATTAGCCACAACATTAGCCTTACACGGATGATAATGCACACTCGTATCATAGTATTTAAGAAGCTCCAACCACCTTCACTGTCTCAAGTTGAGATCCTTTTGGGTGAACATATATTGGAGACTTTATGATTGGTGAACACATCAACATGCACCCCATACAAATTATGATACTAAATTTCAAAGAAAAAACTATGGAGGCCAATTTAAGATGATGAGTAGGATAATTCATTTTATGCACTTTGAGTTTCCTAGAAGCATAGGCTATCATCTTATCATTTTGCATCTAAACACAACATAAACCGACTATTGAAGTATCACAATACACAACAAATCCTTCTAACCCTTCTGGTAGTGACAAGAAAAGAGTAGACACAAGCTTATCCTTCGAGGTTTGGAAACTCTTTTCACACTCATTGGACTACACAAATTTAGATTTCTTTTGGGTCAACTTAGTCATAGGGAAGGCAATAGAAGAGAACCCATTCACGAATCTCTTGTAATAATTCGGTAAGCCCAAGAAGGTCCTATTATCCAATGGGGTCAATGGTCTAGGCCAATATCTAATCAGTTTCTTTTTTTTTATCAACTTTAATCCCATCCCCCGACACTACATGACCTAGAAAGGCCACCTCTTGCAACCAAAACTCACACTTCCCACACTTAGCGTACAACTTCTCTTCCCTCAACCTTTGCAGTACCACCCTCAAATGGCTCAAATGCTCCTCCTCACTATGAGAATAGATCAAAATATTATCAATGAAAATCACAACAAACAAATCAAGGTAGGGTTTAAAGACGCTATTCAGAAGATCCATGAAGATAGTTGGTACATTGGTCAAGACGCTACTCCGATACTTTAAAGACGCTACTCCGGTACTTTGTTTAGAGTCAGTACTTTAGACACTTCATATTGTTCGAGATATTTCTTTGAAATTGTTTGAAAAATATTGAGTTAAGTTGTATATATTACTATTGTATCTTTAGGTTCATCAATTTTGAGCCCATTCTTGTCCGTTATGGTATTAATGTCTTCTCTTGAGTATGTAAGCCAGGCCAAGTAGTTCGCTTGGGACAAGCAATAGTTTACGAGTGTCGATCATGTCTAGGGTGTAGGCTTGGAGCATGGCAAACTTGGTATCAGACCACAAAGTTCAAGTTTCGTAAGGAGTCTATGAAGTCGTGTATAGTAAAGTTTTGTTTATGAGTGTGTTATGAACCACACTTCATAACTAGGAGGTTGTTGGACATTAGAAAAAGTTTCCCTTCTTCACCATCATCTATTATGATAACACCCATAACTAGGTAACTTTATTATATATATATATATATATATATATATATATATATATACGCACATACACACACACACATATATAAATATATATATATAGATAAGCGGAGCGAAAAGGGTTTTCCATGAGATGTTTAGTAAATGATGCGGAGAGGGGTAGTGACATTGATATATATATATGTGTGTGTGTGTGTGTGTG
>JAOTQR010104228.1:0-27920 GCA_025774065.1 Solanum ossicruentum | reverse complement strand
ATTAAGAGACTTACTTGATATCTCCTTCCTTCCCTCTTCCTCTTCTTCTCCTCTTTCTCTTCTTTCACTTCTAAATTCTTTTTTGAAGCTAAGTGTTGAAAGAACAAAGATATGTTTTTATTTGGGACATAAGAGGGGTATATATAGACATTAAATTTTTCAAAATTGCATCCTAAGGAGTCCATCTTAGCCTATTGATCAATTTGGTCCCAAACTTTTCTATTTTGATCCAATTGAGGACTTCCCACTCAAACTTAATTATACACACCAAATTCACTTGATAATCTAATCATACACCGAAAATATACTTAAGTTCCAATCACACGACATCCACAAAAAAATTTTCCAATTGGGTAGTTATCCTTAATTTAAAGAAATACGGGGGTCTAACACCAAACAGGGAGCATTCCTTTTTAAGGACCAGTGAAGCAGAAACATAAGGCTATCAGTATACAGAAAGCTATCAACTAGCATACAGTGCATACACATGTTTTTTGGTCTGAAAATAATAGGATATTATCAAAAGCTAAACTAATGTGCAAAAATGGGATCGGAGAATTAACAAGAAGGATTGCAACAACAATAATAAATCAGTATTGACTTGTAATAGCAGGGTATTTCCAATCAAAATGAGTTCAATATTAACATGAAAACTTTGATAACATCTACACAGATATGAACCAAAAGATGAAACCCAAACAAGAATGAGAGTGTCACAGCAACTCAAAGAATTGGAATTATCATCAGATAACAAGGATTTGGAGATTATAGCATGTTTTAAAAAGTGGGATCATTTGGACATTGGCCTTAACAACTTAGCAGTGAACAAAACAATAACAACAATACTCTCAGCTAGTGCCAGTATTAGGCTAGACCAACCCGAGAATCATTCAACCACAATCAACAACAAAACCATAGTGTTGGTTCATAATAATAGAACATTCCCAGTCAAACGATTATGCCATCATGAAAGTTCAATATAGTTTCGACACTCGTAACCAAACACAATATAAGAAACTTCAAACAGGAAATGATATCGGGGTATTACCTTTGTCGGAGCAGCAAACTGGAGATGACGACGAGCTTGATGAAGCTTCGATATCACCAGAAGTTCTGTCTACCTGTTTCAACCAAAAGTTTCGATGAGTTCCTCGGAATCAGTTAGAGGGTCTTGTGGACTGTCTTGGGCTTTGGAAATCAAGAACGCTTATAAGAATCGAGTAAGCTTTTGCTAGGGTTTTTTGGGATAATCAATTGCCATTGGATTTCTAAGGGATTTCTTAGGTGACTACTGTCGCCCCTTCTCAGTAAAAGAAGAGGGGAATTTATATTCCCAAATTAGGGAAAATTGAGGAGGGAAAACAGGTGAAGAACATACTGGATTTGGGGTTTCGAATTCAAAAAATTTGAATTTCAAATCTTGGAAATCAATGCGCCTCAACTTTTATCCGTCAATTGTAGAATAAAGATCCTAAAGGTTGACAAAGGGAGAGATATTAGGGTTGAATGTTGAGGAGAAAAGGAGAGTTGTCAGGTCGAAGAAGGGAATGAGATCGTTTGAAAGAGAAAGAAGAGAAGTGAAGAGAAAATTGGGGGCACGTGGCCCACCCATGCGCCAATTTTTATTTTTGAAAATGATTGTTCAAATTGCTAACAAAATAAAAGCTCAATGATTTATATCATGGAGGATAAAAATTGGGTGTCAACACCTAATGCTTCGCATATCAGATATATGACCTTATGGTGATGAAAGTAATGTAATATTATGATGATTTCTTGAAAAGTATCCCTAGGGTTGCATGTTGACCATACCTTGTTGAGGGGGTGCTTGCCTTGACCACTATGATAGAGGGTGTGAAGTCCATTAACCTAGTTGAGGGGTTGATACCTTGACCACTATGATGGAGGGTGTGAAGTCCATTCACCATGTTAAGGGGTTAATACCTTGACCACTATGATGGGGGGTATGAAGTCCATTAACCATGTTAAGGGGTTGATACCTTGGCCACTATGATGGAGGGTGTGAAGTACATTAACCATGTTGAGGGGTTGATACCTTGACCACTATGATAGAGGGTGTGAAATCCATTTACCGATTAAGGGGTATATACCTTGATCACCCTCCAAGGGGGTGCGAAACCTTGGATTCCAAGTACTAGTATGCTTGGTCTATGATGATGATCTCTTTTTATATATGTAATATGTTCTATACAAACATATTTTACCTTAAGCACCTTCCAAGCATGCCATATTATTATATGCTAATCATTGCGTATGCTCATGCATTTCGACTATGTTGCCTATCTATTGTTTCATTGCTTCATACATACTTAGTAAATTTAAACGTACTAACGCATACCCTATTCCTACATGATATTACCATGTAGGGACCAGAGATCCATTTGGTCATCATCCTCCTCCATATGGCTAATGGTATTTGTTCAAGCTCTGGTGAGTCCTCCATTCCGAGGGCGATGTCTTTGATCTCATGCTATGCATTAGGACTATTTCTTTTCTTTGATATGTATTGACTATGAGGGTGAGCCCGATTGCTTGTCTTGGGCCCCACTAAGTATCTATGTAGTATAGGTATTGTTTCACATGATATGTAATTATGCTTTGAGCCTTGACTCTCTTGTCTCTTGATTTTTTATATCATGGAAGTTTCTCTTAGTCCCATTGCCTTTATTTCTATTCCTTTAATGCTATTTAATTGCTTCCCCGACCAAGGATGTGTAATAATATGCTAAGAGGATTATTTGGGGTTCCTTCAGTTTCTCCATTCGTCGTGTCACATCAAGGCCCTAGTTTGGGTTATGATAATAAACGACCCTTAAAGACATTTTTGGGACTTAGGATAGGTTGGGGAATGACCAAAAGGTCCATCCTGTAGTAAAAGAAATAATTTCCATCCCGCAACATCGTGTCCATGTCGCGCCAAGGGCGTGGACATGTGTTTTTTTCAAACTTTCATTTTTTGCAGTTTCACGTCGAAGATAAAAAAACATAAGTGTGAGTCCGTGTCCCAAGCGCTCACGCCTTGGGCCGCACTTTCACTATCCTAGAATGAATTAGCAAAAATTATTTTCCAACTCGGTTACTATAAAATTAGGTCGAGGCCATTTTCCCACTCCATTTTTTGTACTGATTGTAAATTCGGTCTTGGATTACCCATCCAAGCTTGGGAAGACGTGTTGTGTGTATAATTCCATTCTAGAGGTATTTTGATAATTTCACAGGGTGTTACAACTAATTTTAGGGATAGGGTATCAAGCATGTGAAATATACTCATAATTCAACATATTTAAGAAACTCAATCTTGTACAAGAATTTAAAACTCAAGAACCATGTGATTTAAAACATGCAATTTATACTCATGATCTTAACTTAAGTAGACACGAAGAGGCATGTGGATGAACATGGTCCAACGCTTTAGGAAGCCTTACATACCTAGAAAGTTGATATTACCATCAAAATTTGTTGAATACTTTCTTTCTTGGAGAAAATCCTTGATTGGTAGTTATTTTAAAGTGAAAGAACTTGGGGTTGAAGGAATTCTCTTCAATTCTTGACTTAGAATCTTTGGAGTTCTTGATGAAGAACCCTAATTCTTGAAAAAGAAGAATCAAGAAATCCTTTCTTGGTTTTCTTGAATTCGTCTTCTTGAAACCCTAGGTTATGATTTAAGATTCCATTAGAGATTCATGAATAGATGAAGAAGTTTGGGTTGGGTAGATTAAAATTCATGAAGAAATACTTACTTTGAGGAGGAAACTTGAAAGCTAATCCTAACTTGATGACTTTCTTGATGATTCTTGAGTACTTATATTTAGGAGGAAAGGAGAGGGTTTTTAATTATAGAAATTTACGTTTTATGCATTTTGGGACCTTAAATATACCCCCAAAGATTTTAGGATAAAATTACCCTCAAAATAAAAAGAAAACAATTCATTAGCTTATCCAGTAAGCTTCTGTGACACAGAGCTGTCGCAGACCTTCAGACAGCTCTGTATTCCTTTACTAAAATGGTTGTAATGTTTTATTTCAAACTCTAATTAAGGCGAAATTAGATGCATTGGAAAGATGATTAAAATATCTTCGATTTGATTTATTATGAGTCACCTAACTGATTGTACGTTACGAGATATGGTCATTTGAAGTTGACCCTTTTATCTACTCATATGAAAACTGGTTGGTAGAGTTTCTGTAGACTTGGCTTGATGTAAAAGATTCCTTATACTCATTTATTGAACTTAGGAGGGTTGGGAAAGGTCTGAAATACCTACTATGAAATGAAAGAAAATACACCTCAAAATTTACATAGGTCTGCGACGCGCCTTGTGCGCGGACCAGTGTATTTGTTTTCCAAAAATTCTTTGAACAAGTTTTTCCATATCCCATCGAACAATAAATAACAAGAAAGTGTAAGTCCACGTTCAGGGCGTGTCGCAACCCTGATGCTCACAGACATTGTCTCGACTTTTGGATCCAAAAATTATTTTTCGATCCTACTGCTTTAAAATACGAACAAGGCCATTTTACCACTCAATTTTCTGTGTTGGTTGCAAATCCAGTCTCGGATTTGCAAATAGTGCATGGGAAGACCTGCTATGCGCACATCCCTCCTCTAGGTATATTTTGAAAATTTTACTGGTGTTACATTATCTCCCCCTTGGGATCATTAGTCCTTGAATGATAAGTGGAGATGGTCATCTAGGCAGGAATAACAATCGAAGGCTCCTCTCAAAACTCACTCAATCAATCCAACTCTCGACTCCTTATCGATCTTAACAGTCTCTATTCAGACTCAAGAACATACACATCAAGAACTTAATTACTCAAATACTCCAACTCATGGGTGAACATCGACTCAAGAGTAGGAAACTCAACTCATTAGAAGGCATCATCATCTACAGCTCATAACTCTCGTTAAGGCCTAAGTTTTATTGCATACTCTTACCAAAGTCAAGCCTAACTCAAGGTCACCTTGTGCTACCTCGTAAGTTAGTTACAATCCTACAATTTATCTCATAAGGTTCTCATTTTATACCTTAGGCATCCTCACCGGCAGGCACGAAGGGGACATCGCAACTTAAGCAATTTGAATCATTTGAACACCTCGTCAATCAATCTTTCGAACTCAATAAGGAGGTCATCAACTCTAATCGAGAATGGGACCATTGTGATATGCAAGACTCCATGGACACTCTTGAGCTCAACTGCCCACCTCAATTGTACTCCATTTCATGGAATTATACTCCTTCAACTTAAGCTTATAATTCTTACTCAAATTTCCATCTAACCACTTCCTCATCTTCCTTTCAAGAATACTTCTAAGCCTCATGGTGCTATTCATGAGATGATCATATTCATACAAAGCTAATCCCCAATACTCAACTCTAAACTTCCACAGGACTTTCATTAATAGATCACTAGTCCTCTTCACTACTTCACTATTCTTTCTCGAACCCTTATTATGAAGTCTTTACTAGTCTATCATCAATACGCGCATAACAACAACAACAACGAATTCAAGCCTATTACTCTAACCATAAATTCAAGCCTCTTCACTACTTCACTACTCTTTCTCAAACCCTTATTATGAAGTCTTCACTAGTCTATCATCGATACTCATATAACAACAACCACGAATTCAACCCTATCACTCTAACAACTTCAACTATACCTTAGAATTTTCAAGCCTTCCTAGCACTTCTGCATCCACAAATCAATGAGTTCTCACTCAAAGTCACAACAACATACTCTTACCCATCTACTGCTCATCATAAAGTTTTATCTCTCTCATCCTTCCTATCTTTATCCCTACGTGACACAAGTTTAACACCAATATCATAATAAGGATACACTTACTCCTCCTCATCTACCCTCATCCTCAGTCTACTGCTATCAGCATCACTATTTGGGCTTGGAGGAACTCATCATCTCCCTCTTTGGCGAAACCTCAAATTGATAGCTTTCCATACAAAATAAGCACGAATATTGTCAAGGACTTAATATTCAAGTACGTAGAGGCTCAAAAGAAACATCAACTGCAAGATAGGAACTCAACTCCATTATCACAATTCAGGAGCATGAATTCTCTCCCATTACCCATAACTCATCCACTATTATCAATACTTCTATCAAGATTGGAAAGCTAAATTACTCAAAGGGATTGGAACGGAGATCATTAGCATGATTCAATCGAAAAATCTTATCTGAGGACATTCATAATGAAGTAGAATCTCCCTCGACTATCAAAATTCACTTTGAGTTCACAAAACTATACATAGTGTAAAACTCAGGTCACATCTTATTCAGCATAGGGCTGGAAACGCTTGGATTCATGGGGTAAGATCAAGATTAATGAATGTGTTCATAACTTCTCATTCTCGGAACTCAGCATGAATAGAAATCAATATGATGTGCATGGGACTAGGCCATAGGTACGGCAATCATACACCCAAAGGGAATAGAGTATCATCTCAACTGAACGGTAAAGATTGTATGGGATGGAAAAGAGTTGATATCTTATCTTGATCAGCCCATCACTATCTAAGACTTGAGATCTACTTTGGTTTACCACTTCTTCATCTTCCCCTTGGCTCTCAAGGTCCTCTTTCTAAATTAGGGAATCAATTTCCTCTACTAGGTTGTAAGTATATACCTCCACTCGGTCAAGGTTTCGCTACCCACAAGAATATCTTAAACTCTTCTATTCTGTAGTAGTTGCATACATATAACTAGGAACTCAAACTCTTTTCAACGATATCACTCTTAGCTCCTTCCTGTCTCTACAGAAAACTCTCTATATTTGGTATTCTTAGAGAGTACACAACCACTTCCCACAACTCTTACAATCTAACCTCCTCTTTTCTAGTGTTTCTCCCTTAATTTACTATGTCTATCTAAGGGGTACCTCTACTCTACTCCTAGCACCACGTTCCTTGCCAATCAGTATCAGTATCTTAATCATTGAACACACACTACAGCAAGACTCTTAGGTTATATCTCTAACAGGGACTATCACTATCATCATGCTATCTCCCTCTTCACATCATTCCCTAAAATTCCAAGCTTAGGGATTACGGTTACCATCTGCATCACACACTTCCCTCATATTACACCAACCTATAACTACTAGGTAAAAATTAGGAATATAGACTTACAAAAATCTCATAGTGAATACTTAATCAGCACATCCCCTCTTCATAACTCAAGTATCACTCACCATTCACTATACTTCATTATTTCACTAAGCTCCTAACTTTATGAATCTCATGGGGCTCTCACTTCGGAATCCTAAACCTAGTTTAGATCTATCACATTTAAAGCACTTTGCTTCCCCTTATTCAACATCTATACACCACCCTCACTAATACGGATATAAAAATAAATCAACATAAACTGCCTTCTAGTTTTGAGCATGCTCTAACATATTATGATAATAACTCTTTCTCTATAACTCATCATGACAATTATAGGGCACTCACCACTCTTTCATCAAACTTAGGGAGATCAACTCATTACCTTTACTTACCTAATAGGTACACAACTCTAACTACAAGCCTCAACCAGCCATCCTTGTAATCTCGTCTCTTTCTTTCCATCACCATCCTTCTAAATCTTGGATGATTCAATTTTACTCATGGTTTATTAGACCTTACATCTCACTCTTAGGTGGTAACATTAAACTCTTTGGAGACATAAGTTTCTCTCTCATGGGTAACATCAGAAGCAAGTTTCGAAGAAAAAAGGTATGCATACCTCTAGAGCTAACTCAAATGCATGATTAATATGAGTAATAGTGTACTCTCTCTAGTCACTCAACTTAATATACTATTTGTTTTCTCTCAAACCTAGTGTAGTCTCTCTATCATTCTGATTACCTTATCGTAGAGGATCTCATCTATATGAGTATGAACATTACTATCTCAATCACCTAGTGGACAAGGCATAGTAGGAGGGTTTAAATCATCAAATGATTCATCATAGATTTCTTAATAAATAACTCTGTCACACGATTCAAAATTTGAAAACGGGAAACTTTTCATAATGTCCCATAGCCTCCCTATTTATGGATGTGGTGCATTGTCACACCAATAATAAGGACTCTACTAGACAAGGCTTCATAGACTTCCTAGCACACTTGAACTCTGTTCTATGATACCAAGTTTGTCACACCCCGAAAGGGTACCTTGCCGTGGCCGACACTCAGAGACTATTGCTAGCCTTCGAGTGAACCACTTGGCCTCATTATCACATCATACTCGACAACAAAGAAGTATGCTCAAAGAAAGGACCATAATGTAATTAAATAATCTAGTCTTTATATATAAAAAGGGATTTTCAAATAAAATAAAGTTGAAAAAGAACAATACTTAACACCCTCTACTCAATGTCTATGAAGCCTCTACCTCTAACATGTAGATAGTACCATGACAAGCCATGGCTACCCAACTCAGAGAAATTAGAAATAGATAACAAAATAAAAGAGGGGCTCTTCCGGATAGCACGGAGGGCTCACCGACTTTGGAAATCAGGAACTCTGAACCTCAATGATGCATCTGCTAAAGTTCTTTATCTCTCGTATCTACATTACGAAATGATACAACGCCAAATGGCGTCAGTATATGGAATGTTCGGTATCTCTCGTATCTATATCATGAAATGATTTATTAACTTACTTAGTTTTGAAAGTTAGGTTTATAGTGTCAATTTAGTCAATAACCTAGGAAATACTAAATTCAAGGATGAGGCATCAAGCATGTGAAATACATTCATAATTTAAAGTAACAATGGTACAGCTCATAAATGAACTCAAATATATTCAAGTTAGTCAATCCTGTACATGAATTTTAAACTCAAGAACCATGGGATTTAAAATATGCAATTTATACTCATGATCTTAACTCAACTCAAGTAGACGAAGGGGGGCATGGATGAATATATTCCAATGCTTTAGGTAGCCCTACATACCTAGATAGTTGATATTACCATCAAAATTTGATGAATACTTGCTTTCTTGGAGAAAATCCTCGATCTTGGTAGTTCTTTTAAAGTGAAAGAACTTGAAAGGACATTGGTTGAAGAAATTCTCTTTGGTTCTTGAATTCTTGGCAAAGAATATCTGTAGTTCTTGATGAAGAACCCTAATTCTTGAAAAAGAAGAATCAAGAAATCCTTTCTTGAGATTCTTAAATTCGTCTTCTTGAAACCCTAGGTTATGATTTATGATTCTATTAGAGATTCATGAATAGATGAAGAAATTTGGGTTAGGTAGATTAAAATTCATGAAGAATAACTTACTTTGAGGAGAAAACTTGAAAGCTAATGCTAACTTGATGATTTTCTATTTAGGAGTAAAAGAGAGGGTCATTAATTATAAAAATTCATGTTTTATACGTTTTGGGACTTTAAATATACCCCCCAAAGGTTTTAGGATAAAAGTACCCTCAAAATAAAAAGAAAAAAAACTTCATTAGCTTATCTAGTAAGTGTCCGCGATGCTCCTTCAGACAGCTCTACACTCCTTCACTTAAATGGCCATAACATTTTACTCTTCATTCTGATTAAGATGAACTTAGATGCACTAGAAAGCTAATTCAAATATCTTAGATTTGATATATTATGGGTCACCTAACTCATTATACTTTAGGAAATATGGTCATTTTAATTTGACCCTTATATCTACTCATACGAAAACTTTGTTGATAGAGATTCTTTAGAATTTGCTTGATGTAAAAGATCTCTTATACTCATCTATTGAAATTAGGAGAGGTTGGGAAAGGTCTGAAATATCCTCCATGAAATAAAAGAAAATTCACCTAGGAATTTACATAGGTCTACGATGCGCCTTGAGCATGGACTAGTGTATTTTCTTCCAAAAATTCTCTGAATGAGTTTTTTCAAATCTCGTCAAACAAAAATAGATTAAGTGTAAGTTCGCATTCAGGGCATGTTGCGACCTTGATGTGACAGACACTATCTCAACTTTCAGATCAAAAAATTATTTTTTGATCCAATTGCTCTAAAATTTGAACGAGGTCATTCTACCACTCAATTTTTCGTCCTGATTGCAAATTCGGTCTCGGATAAAATTTGAACGAGGTCATTCTACCACTCTATTTTTCGTCCTGATTGCAAATCCGAAGATGTCTTATGCACACGTCCCTCCTCTAGGGGTATTTTGAAAATTTTATTGGGTGTTGCAGGTTGTTAATTTGTGATCACTGTAGAAGATCGTGGATTGGAGTCTTGTTTGTTTCAAGACATTTGCATACGTTTCAAGAGGTATTCCTTGAATTAATTTTCTGTATATTTTGTGTATAATACGTATTGGTGATTGTTATCTATTATTCATGCAAGCAATAAGGTCTTGGCTATGCTTCCGTTGTATAATATTTTCCAACAAAAATAAGGGGAGAAAATTTCTTTGCCTAAGCGTAGAGTGACATAGAATTGTAGAAAAATTTAAATCCCTCAAAAATAATTTTCAATGATGTAGATCTTTGATTTTTATAAATTGATCTGTTCATTTAGAAAGAATTCTTTTTTTGCCTAGACAGTGGAGGCACGAAATTAGGGCAATGAAACAGAAGAAAAAGAACAAAGAAAAGACTTGATAAGAACTGATCTGGCTATTATTATTATCTGAAGTAAAAAAAATTATATTTTATTGATGTATTAAATAAACTATGCACAACCTTTTAAGCAAGAAAATAAAACTAAATCCATGATGTCAACATTTGTTGTACTTTCCATTTGGAATTTTTATTTACTTTGATTTGATTTTATCACAATTTATTATTTCTATTCTTTTGTATATACTTATTATTTCATTCTATAGACGGTGCATGTCTAAATACAAAGATATTTTAATTTATAAATTTTATATTTTAATTTATAAATTTTTTCTTAATTTAAAAGAAATTAATTTGGATCTACTTGCCAATTTTTTATTTTATTGTAATTTTTTTGTTTTATTAAGTTTTGCTCAACCTTAATAGTCATTGAATCACTTTTTATACTTTTATTCATGAGGTCATTATATAATTTTCATAAATAATATGTATAAAAATGAAGTAAATGCTACAGTGATTATGTAACTACTATCATAAAATGGGTATTCTTTGTAAAAGTATTTTATCCCGCTAAAAAAAAGTGTGTAAGGGACAATTTCAATATAATTTAATGTGTTTTGATTTCTTTTCATTTATATTATTTGTTTCTTTAGTTCCCACTTACTTTGTTAGTATTCAATGATGTTAAGAGAATTTTTTGGATTTAAATGACTTTGCTAGTTATTTTTGCATGCACCATGTAGTACATATTTAAAGCAAGTAATTTTTTTAGTAACAAAAGATCTTGCTGCCACTAATAATCACTATTAGTCAATACTCAATCAATTTTGCTCATCACTATTTGATTTCTAATAGTCTTTCTTGATTATTTATTTTTTTCATCTCTATTTAGTGCACAATTAAAATTACCCACACGATTACAAAATGAATTGACTGATGTATGAAGATCATGTATAAATTAAGTGTAGCAATATAAAATGAAAGTTTATAATTTAATTTGAATGATAAATAATACAACATATTCTATAATAATATTGTGGCTTTCACTTATTTTCAAAATGCATTGATATAGTTGACTGTTGGTATGACTTTCACATTTATGACAATGCTCTCCAATAGAAAGGAAAAAATCGATGCGATAATAATCAATTCTGGTTCACTTGATTTGCCTTCCTTGCGGCTTTTGAATTAAACAATTGCCTTGAAGATCATTTCACTCTGTAAGTATTTATTCTAATACCATTCGACCTACGATATTTATTACTGCAGTGGGTAAAGATAATTTTTAATCAAAATATTTTAAAAAAAAAAAATTAGCTACAAATTTTATCATTATTTTTTTACTAAATATTAAATATCTCGTAGACAAATAATAATTTTTATAAGGTGTTGTTAAATAAGATTAACAATGAATTTTTGTTATTTAGCTACATGACTTATTTGTCGTTGATTCTTATTTTTTAAATATAAGATAACTAGTTATTTTTTGTTGTTACTATCATCTTGAGTAACATTCAGTGAATATATAGTTCATATTAACTAGTCATGTTATGTTTACGGTTGTCACGCTCCGAGTCTATACCCTGGACATGGTCGGCATTCAGAAACCATTGTTGGTTCCAAGTGGACCACTTGGCCTGGCTACATTACTCAATGAAAGATTTAAGAAATAAATAAAAGCTAGAAGTAAACACAACCACTGAATTCATGTCTTAAGTTATAATGAAACAAATCAACTAGGAAGTCAACAATCTGAAAAAGATACTAAAACACTCTTTATAGTCTATAAAGCCTCTACTAGTCATGACTAGAGAATGAGTATCGTGACAGGCCATGGCTACCCCAAACTAGAAGAAAGCAACTGAAAACTGAAAGAAATAACATCAACAAGTCTCGGGCTGCAAAGAGGTCTCACCACTAGTTAAGTAGAAATGCTGAATCTCCCAGGATATGCCTACTGAGGAGGCCTGTCACCTGTGTCTGCATCATAAAATGATGCAAGCCCAAAGAATGTTAGTACATGGAATTTACGGGTATGATAAATAGCCAAAACAGGAAAGCTCAGGATAAAAGGCTCAAGTCACAGATATAATGTAGAAATAAGTTAAAACATAATTAAAAAAATTTAGCAAAATACCTAATTTAATGCGTAATAGATGCAATCCTATCTGTATCTGAAAAAAATATATACTATAACTTAGGGAGTTTCTCTAACAGAGAATGATCACTATGAGCTTCGTGATGGTACAACGTACTGCCCATGTTGCTAGGGCCATCTCATACCTTCCCGGGGTAAGGGATGAAGTGTTGTGGATCCGTATAAATTCGATCATCTCAGTGGCATATGAGGAGTTGTACATTAGGTACAATCCTATCCTATGCTAGCTACGTAGTTTCTGAGGTAGAAGTTATTGAACTTCTACTCACCTCGGTGCTCAATATTAGTCCCAAAACATGCATTGTGCTCAATAACCGTAAAAATGTCCCACTTTAGGAGTAAACTAAAAATATACTGCTTGGAACCTTGGTTCTATAGGTTTTCTTTAAATTAATTTTTTTCTGAACTTGTTTCATACCTCAATCTCAAGAGAATCTCTATCTCAACTATATATAAGTCTGGTTACATGCTTGTAGTAAACTTTTCATTTTTTAATATAAGTAAAAACATGCTACGAAAATAATTCTCAATCAATTATGATTCTTGTAACTATAATAAACTTCATAATTTAAAGAAACATGCTCACAATGAAATTCTTAGAGCAAGAATAGCAATTACAGAAAATCTGCATGGTAAAACCTTAGTATATCAGAACACTTCACAAGAATGAAACTGACTTGGCTCTTGGTTAGATTTCTCTCTAAGAACATGGAATAACTATGAAAATAGAATTTTTAAGTGGCCTTACATACCTGGCCACAAGTTTTCTTAGAAATTTGCAGAGACTAGTTAGTCAATCTCTAACCCTTCTTTCTTTCCCTAACCATTGTTTCTTGAGTGATATTCGTGAAAGTGAAAAGAATGGGGTGGATTATAGAATTTTAGGGTGAAAACGATTTCAAAACAATAGGATTTTGATCTAGGATTGGTCGGGAAATGTCTGGAATATCCCTCGAAAAGTTTTAAAATTTTTTGAATTTTGGGGGATCAAGTCCGCAATGCGGACCAGGCGCGCACATGGGCTCTTTTCGTTAAAATTTTTCTAATGAGTTTTCAAATCGAGTAAAAAAAACAAGTTCTGGTCCGCAAAAAGGGCGCATCGTGCCTCTGTCGCTGTCACGACCCAAGCCTAGGTCCTAGACGTGACACGGTGCATGGGGAATCCAAAGGGACCCCAAGCAAGCCTCTTAACATATCAGCACACATCCTTGATCGCGAAAGCAATAAAATAACAACAAAAGATAGAAATAGGGATAACCGGAGCTAAAGGACATCTGTCATAGCATAAAACATAATAGAGTAAAGAGAGTCAAGGCTCATAGCATCAATACATATCTTGTCCAACAACACCTCTAAACATAGAACTTAGCGGGGGCCAAGACAAGCAACCGGGTTCACCCTCATAGTCAACAACATTACCCAATGCCTCAAAGGCTCCCGTCCATTGCGGGGTAAGGGGGTTGGATGTACGCAGCCTGACCCCTATGTTTAAAAATATAGCACGGCTGTTTCCGGATAATCCATGATGAGGATCAAAAGTTGCATTGACTAACTGCTACTTCACAATTGAAAGAAGCGCAGACAGTTTAAAAAGTCATTTTGCTTTATTCCATCATAGCCCAAAGCCAAAAGATAGTGAATCTTTGGCTCCATCTGAGATTGATACACAATAAAAAGGGAAGAGAGTCTTTGTACATAGCATAAGATCAAAGTCAATATCTCCGAAGTTGAGGACTCACCACTTGCTTTGTAGAGAAATCGCACTAGCCACATGAAGGAGGAGAATGATCAAATAGGGCTTCGATTCCTACGTGGTAATATCATCTAGGAAAAAGTATGTGTTAGTACGTTTGAATGTACTAAATATGTAGGATGTAATGCAACAAAATATAAGCAATATAGTCAAAATGCATAATTAGCTAATAGGTGAGCATTTAACAATATGACATGCATGAATGATACTTGAAGTAAACATGCCTATATATAGGACATATTACATGTGTAGGAAGAGACCATCAAGAGTAACCAATGCTTACCAACTCTTTTGGCAAGGCGATTGAGGTACAAACCACTCAACATGGTTGCACGGGCCTACTACCTCCCGAGAGAGGCAATTAAGGTACAAACCCCCCAACATGGTTGCACTGAACTACTACCTCCCGAGAGAGGTAATTGAGGTACAAACCCCCCAACATAGTTGCACGAGCCTACTATCTCCCGAGTGAGGCAATTGAGGTACAAACCCCCCAACATGGTTGCATGGGCCTACTACCCCCCGAGCGAGGCAATTGAGGTACATACCCCAACATGGTAATTTGGGCCTACTACCCCCCAGAATGAGGCAATTGATAAACTTCCAACACTGTAGATACTTTTCATGAAATCAACACATTTATACCATCCTTTCATTATCATAAAGTCATACAAGTCATAGGTCATGCAATAGAACATCAATGGCTTAAGAACACTAAACCAGACATTTTATCAAACACTTAACAGGTGTGTAGTGCTAGTGTAAAATCATACAATTCTAGAGTGGAATCATGCTAGAAAATTCAGTGTAAAACCATCAATAGATACTTGGTAACACCCTCAAACAATATGCATCAAAATCATTCATCAAATCTCATAACAGATCTTAGATTTATAGCTCAAAACATCCTAAAACAATCACAATTTCATGAAATCCTAACATAGTGTGCAGTGAAATTCATAACAAGTAAGACCCATGAGTAAATCAACTTTAAATCATGCAATTTAGGTAAAAAAAGAAGCTTGGGCACCATGGGTGAAAGGACCTATTGGTTGAAAACCCCATGCCTTAGCTTAGGAGAATTTCTTGATGAAGATTTTAATGGAGACTTGAATCTTAAGTGAAATCCTTAAGATACAGAAGAGATTTGGACACTTGAATTTTAAGATGAAATATTATCTAAGTGTTTGAGTGAGTATTGGGGAATGTCTTGAATGATATGAAGGTGAAATATGGCTAAGTATAGGTATTTTCACACATGGGAACACTTAGGCCCAAGACCCAAAAGTCTTGGACTGAGATAGAAAACTGGCAGCCAAAATACACTATAGCGCGCCGTTGGGGCGTCACGCCAGGGGCGCAGATGTGTCACTGGAAATCGCATTTTGCAATTTCCAAATTTTAATACGGTTGCTCTAAAATCAGGGTTAGACCCATTTCACACTCAATTTGATCCCCTGATCAAGAATATGAAGTCGAGTTTTTGATATCACACATTAATTTTGAGATATACGAAAATTACAATTCCAGTCACTTTCGAGGCACATTTTTTAGCACCTTTTGGGGTCATTTCAATATATCACCCTTGGAAATATTCATCCCCGAATGTCAAAGAAAGGTATATGATAGACGTAAATATGATAATTTCAGCCCACATAAGGAAGCAATAATGCACTTAAACATCATTTCAAAAATCTCAACATAAGTGTATAATCATCATGAACTTGTCAACTTAAACATGAGTGTATGCAATGACATGAGGGCTAAGCTTATGACTTGAAATCACATAGGGGACCTAGATTAATACCTTAGGATTGAATGAAGTGGAAAAGATAAGAATATCATTTTTGCATGTCTGCTTCAACCTCCCAAGTAGTACTTTCAACTTGTTGATTCCTCTAAAGGACCTTAATGGAAGCAACGTCCTTGTTTCTTAGCCTCTTCACTTGCCTATATAAGATCTCCACTAGAACTTCTTCATATGCCAAGTTATCTTCAGCAATACCCACAACATCTAATGGAATAACAACATTCAGGTTACCCACACACTTCTTCAACATAGACACATGAAACACTAGATGAACCAAATCCATTTCACTAGGCAACTCCAACTTATAGCCTACCTTGCCAATCCTCCTTATCACCCTATAATGACCTACATATCTTGGGGTCAACTTAACCTTCTTACCAAAATAAACCACACCCTTTATGGGTAAACCCTTTAAATAGAACCAGTCACCAACTTTAAATTCAAGGTCTCTCCTCCTCACAACGGCATAGGATTTTTGACGACTTTAGGTTGTTTACAACCTTTCTCTAATCACATCCTTACCTTTTCACAATCCTCCATAACCAGATTTGGACCTATCAAATCCACCTCTCCTACCTTAAACTACCCAACCGGTGATCTACAACACCTAACATACAGGGCCTCAAAAGGAGACATACCAATACTAGAATGATAGCTATTATTGTAAGCAAATTCAAACAATGGAAGATGATCATCCCAACTACACTTAAACTCCAAAATACAAGCCCTAAGCATATCCTCAAGAGTTTGGATAGTTCTTTTGGCTAGGCCATCCATTTGAGGGTGAAAGGTCATACTAAGCTTTACCTTGGTTCCAAGACCCCTTTGAAAGGAATTCCAAAAATGTGAAGTAAATTGAGAACCACGATCTGATATGATAGACAAGAAAACCCCATGTAACCTTACCAACTAATGGATGTACAAACCTAGCATAATCTTCAGCCTCATATGTAGTCACCAATAGAAAATGAGACTATTTTGTCATTCTATCAACCATAACCCAAATGGAATCAAAACCCTTTCTAGTCTTTAGCAACCCGACCATAAAATCCATATTAATTTCTTCCCACTTCCAAGTAGGAATCTTTGTGTCTTGGGCTAGGCCACTCGGCCTTTGATCTTCAGCTTTGACTTGTTGCCAACTATGACAACTGGATACAAATTTGGCAATGTCCCTCTTCATGCCTCCCCACCAATACACATTCCTCAAATCTCTATTCATCTTAATATAAACAGGGTGAATAGAATAGGAAGAACCATGAGCCTCATCAAGAATCTTTTCTCTCAAGCCATCAACACAAGGAATATATAACATACCTTGGTACCTAAGGGCACCATCTCCCCCTTGGAGAACCACCATCTTACCATCTTTTACTAATTCCTTCAATTCTAATAAAGCGGGGTCAAGATCTTGCTTAGCTTTCACCTCCTCAACCAATGAAGATTTAGAGCCATCAACTACCAAAACACCCCCATTATCCACATCTAGCCAACTGATGGACCTCCTTAGATACCCCTTTGTCACCATCATCACTATTAGCTAGGCTACCCATAGACACCCTACTCAAAGCATCGGCCACCACATTAGCCTTACCGGGATGATAATGCACACTTATGTCATAGTCCTTAAGAAGTTCTAACCACCTTCTTTTCCTCAAATTAAGATCTTTTTGTGTGAAGACATATTGGAGACTCTTATGATCAGTGAACACATCAACATGCACCCCATACAAATAGTGACGCTAAATTTTCAAAACAAAGACTACGATGGCTAATTCAAGATCATGAGTAGAGTAATTCTTTTCATGCACTTTGAGTTATCCAAAAGTATAAGCTATAACCTTACCATTTTGCATCAACACACAATCCAAACCAACTCTAGAAGCATTACAATACATAACAAATCTTTCTAGCCCCTCCGGTAATGATAATGTAGGAGCTGACATAAGCTCATCTTTCAATGTTTAGAAACTCTTTTCACACTCATCGGTCCACACGAATTTGGATTTCTTTTGAGTCAACTTGGTCATAGGAGAAGAAATAGAGGAGAATCTATTCACAAACCTCCGGTAATAACCCACTAAGCCCAAGAAGCTTCTAATGTCTAACGGGTTCAATGGTCTAAGCCAATTTCTAATCACTTTCTTCTTTTTAGGATTCACCCTAATGCCATCCCCCGACACCACATCACCTAGAAGGGAAACCTCTTTCAACCAAAATTCACACTTCTCATATGTAGCATACAACTTCTCTTCCCTCAACCTTTGAAGACTTCTCTCAAATGACTCACATGCTCCTCCTCACTATTTGAATAGATCAAAATATCATTAATGAAGACCACAAAAAACTAAATCAAGGTGGGATTTGAAGACCCTATTCATAAGATCTATGAAGATAGTCAGTGCATTAGTCAACCCATAAGACATCACAACAAATTCATAATGCACATACCTAGTTCAGAAGATCGTCTAGGAATATAACACTCCCTCACCTTCACTTGATGATACCCGAACCGAAGATCAATCTTAGAGAAGTGACTAGCTCCTTTCAATTGTTCAAACAAATCATCAATCCTTGGAAGAGGATACTTATTCTTTATAGTGACTCTATTGAGTTGTCGGTATTCAATACACATTCTAAGGGACCCATCTTTCTTCTTCATAAACAACACTGGTGCACCCCAAGGTGATTAGATAGGCCTAATGAAACCCTTCTCCAACAAATTCCTCAATTGCTCTTTCAACTCCTTTAACTCTTCCGGGGTCATACGGTATGGGGGAATAGAAATGGGTTGAGTATCGGGGAGGAGGTCTATACCAAAATCTATTTCCCTTTCAGGAGGAACACTGAGAAGAAACTCATTTACCATTGGAATTGACTCTATGGGAAGGACTTTGGACTCCAAATTCCTAACCCTCACAAGATGATAAAGAAACCCCTTAGAGATCAACTTTTGGGCTTTAATGCAAGAGATGAACCTACCTTTGACCACCACATCATGACTCTCTCACTCAAGAACGAGTTCATTTGGAAATTGGAATTTGACCCTATGGGTTCTACAATCAATAGAGGCATAGTATGCATACAACCAATCCAACTTAAGAACAACATCAAAATCAACCATATCTAACTCAACAAGATTACAAGGTAATGTTTTATACAAAATGCAAATGGGACAATTTTTATAGACCTTACTGGCAACAACAGATGCACCAATAGAAATAGACACCTCATAAGACTTGTTAGAATAGGAATAGGATTACGTAGTCCTATTTAAAGTTGGAATAGGAATAGTGTTGTTTCCTAATTAGATTTGGATTAGGTTGTAGTATCTATAAATAGGATCTTTATGTAGCAATGATAATACACAAGTAAATAAACAATTCAATAATATTGTTCTCCAATATTTTTCAAATGGCATCAGATGTGAGGAAAAAAAATTTTCTGGTGGCACTATTTACTGTCCTGGTCGCACTGTTCACTATTCTAACGAGATTTGTGCGTAAGAGTTCACCGGTGACTTTAATTCCAACTTTTCTTCTTCTGCTGGGGTTGACGAGACACTCTAACCAAACCCCAGCCCTTTTTTGGCAGATTTAGTTGTCGAAATTAGGGTTCCAGTGTCCTTTTACTGTTCCAGGCAATTTTCCAGCCATCTTTTCAATTTTTTTTGTCTAGTGGGGTTGCCTAGTAATTTCGAACCAACCCTAGTCATTTTTTTTCCAACTGTGATCACAGGAATTAGGGTTTCGGTGATTTCCAGCACTTTTCGATAATTTATTTCGTGTTTTTGACCAAATTTTTGAAACTTTCTTCTTTTTAAAAGATGTCTTTTGGTGTGGTATGTTTGGCTTAAAAAGTCATTCTGGAAGATCTCACTCTAAGTATAGTTATTGTCACAAGTCTGGGCACACTCGGGACACTTGTTGTACTTTGCATGGTCCACCACCCAATTGTGATCCTGTTGTTATAAAGGAATATAATGAGTTCCTTAAGTATAGAGCAAGTAATTAACTATCTCAACAAGCAACATTAGTTCCTCAACCTACTATTCCTATTGCAGGAAATTCTTTTGCTTGTGTTTCAAAGTCTACTGCTCTTGGATCATGGGTTATGGACTCCGGCACTTTTGATTATATTTCTGGTAACAAATCAGAAATCCCAACCCTTATCTTCTGTCACCTTTGATTCAGTTCTATATGTTCCTTGTTCTCCTTTTAATTTGGCATCTGTTAGTCATTTGACATGGGAGTTACATTATGGCATTTATTTTTTTTGATGAGTTTTTCCTTATTCAGGACTGCAGTATGGGATGAATAATTGGCACAGGGCATGAATCACAAGGTCTTTACTATCTTATCTCTTCAAATTCCTTCACAGCATGCTCCATCACAGATCCTCCAGACTTAATTCACAGATGTTTGAAACATTTTAGTCTATCTATATTGCAAAAGATGGTGCCTAGTAAGTCTAGTTTATCCTCATTAGATTGTGAGCCATTCAACTTGGGAAACACAATCGTGGTACATTCTCATGTCGTAATGAGGGTCGTTCCAAGTCTATTTTCTCTTTGGTTCATTCTGATATTTGGGGTCCTAGTCAAGTTAGTTCACCCTTAGGATTTCATTGTTTTGTTACTTTCATTGATGATTATTCAATATGTACTTAGGTTTTCTTAATAAAAGATAAGTCAGAGTTATTTTCTATATTTAAAAGTTTTTTTTGCTGAAACACAAAATCAATTTGGTGTTTCCATTCGTACTCTTCGTAATAATAATGAAATAGAATACATGTCCTCTCAATTTCAGGAGTTTATGACTCACCAAGGAATTATTCACTAGACATCTTGTTTGTACACCCCTCAGCAAAATAGTGTAGCAGAACGAAAGAATAGGCATCTTATTGAAACTGCTCGCACTCTTCTCATTGAATCCCATGTTCCGTTGCATTTTTGGGGTGATGTCATCCTTGCATCTTATTATTTAACTAATAGAATGCCCTCATCTTCTATTCAAAATCTGATTCCACATTCCATATTATTTCCTTTGTCATATCTCCATTCTATACCTCATTGTGTCTTTGGGAGTACATGCTTTGTTTATAACTTAGCTCTAGGAAAAGATAAAATTAGCTCCTCGTGCCCTCAAATGTGCCTTTCTTGGTTACTCTCAAGTTCGAAAAGGGTATCGTTGTTATTCTCCTGACCTTAATCGATATCTTATGTCCACTAATGTCACATTCCTTGAATCTTAACCTTACTATACATCATCTTATCACCCTGATATCTCTGAGGTCTTACCTCTACCTTAGGTCCTACCTGTACTGACCTTTGAGGAATCTCCAATTGTGGTGCCACCTCTGCCACAACCCAACAAACCTCAACCTCTCTTGACCTACCATCATCATCCACGTCCAGCACTAGTTCCAGATGATTCATGTCATGCGCTACTCCTAGCCAACCAAGTGCTCTTAAAAAAGGTATATAGTCCATTTAAAATGCTAACCCACATTATACTTTCTTGAGTTATCATCGCCTCAAATCATCCTACTATGCTTTTGTATCCTTTTTGTCCTTTATTTCCATTCCTAAGACTACAGATGAAGTATTTTCTCATTTGGGGTGGAGGCAGGCTATCATTGATGAGATGTTTGCTTTACGTACGAGTGGTACTTGAGAATTTGTCCCCTTTCCTGCAGGTAAATCCACTGTTGGTCGCCATTGGGTTTAAGCAGTAAAAGTTGCTCCTTGCTGTCAAATTGATCAACTTAAGGCTCGTCTTGTTGCCAAAGGATACACTGAGATATTTGGGCTAGATTTTACTGATACATTTGCTCCCATGGCTAAAATGGCATCTGTTCGTATTCTTCTATCTATGGCTGTTATTCATCATTGGCCACTTCATCAGTTAGATATTAAGAAGAAGTCTATATGAAGCAACCACCTGGCTTTGTTGCTCAGGGGGAGTCTGGTAAACTTGTATGCTGATTGTGCAAGTCACTCTATGGTCTGAAATAGTCTCTGCGAGCCTCGTTTGAAAAGTTTAGCACAGTAATTCAGGAGTTTGGCATGACTCATAGTGAAGCTGATCACTTTGTATTTTATCGGTATTCTACAACAAATTTGTTGTATTTATTTGGTTGTTTATGTCAATTATATTGTTATCACTGGCAGTGATAAAGATGGTATTATTAGTTTGAAGTAACATCTCTTTAAGCATTTCCAAAGTAAAGACCTTGGTAGATTGAAGTATTTTCTAGGTATTGAGGTTGCTCAGTCTGGATCAGGTATTGTTATTTCTCAACGCAAGTATGCCTTAGACATTCTTGAGGAGACAGGGATGATAGGATGTAGACCCATTGATACTTCTATGGATCCAAATGTTAAACTGCTTCCAGGACAAGGGAGCCACTCAGTGTCCTTGAAAAGTATATACGACTAGTGGGAAAGTTAATTTATCTCACAATGACTAGACCTGACATTTTGTTCTCTGTAAGTGTTGTAAGTCAATATGACTTCCCCTTGGGATAGTTATTGGGATGCAGTTGTTCGTATTCTGCGATATACAAAGTCAGCACTCGAAAAAAGACTACTCTTCTAAGATCGAGAACATAAGCATATCACCAGTTGTACAGATATTGATTAGGTAGTATAACCCTCTAATAGAGGATTTACATCTGGATATTGTGTACTAGTAGGAGGTAATATAGTGTCGCGGAAGAGCAAGAAATAATGTGTGGTTGCTCGATCGAGTATAGAAGCAGAATATCGAGCAATGGCTTCAGCAACTTGCGAGCTTATCTAGGTCAAGCAGTTTTGAGGGAGCTAAAATTATTGATCAGATGGAACTTGTGTGTGATAATCAAGTGGCCCTTCATATTGCATCAAATCCACTGTTTCATGAAAGAACTAAACACATTTAGATTGATTGTCACTTTCTCAAAGAAAAAATACTCTCAAAAGATATTGTTGCAAAGTTTGTGAAGTCGAGTGATCAGCTTGCAGATATCTTAACCAAGTTCCTCACTGGTCCTCGTATTAATTGTATCCGTAATAAGTTAGGTGCTTATGATTTATATGCACCAGATTAAGGGGGAGCGTTAGAATAGGAATAGGATTACATAGTCCAATTTAGAGTTGGAATAGTGATAGTATTGTTTCCTAGTTGGATTTGGATTAGGTTGTAGTGTCTATAAATAGGGTCTTTATGTAGCAATAATAATACACAAGTAAATAAACAATTCAATAATACTCTTCTCTAATATTTCTCACAATACTCACACAATAATTCCAACTCAACATGAAACTTTTTGGCAATAAGGGGACTAACCAAAAAAAGAGTGGCACCCGGGTCTATCAATGCATACACATCAAAATCAAAGGCTTTTAACATATCGGTGACGATATCGGGCACCTTATAAACCCCTTGCCTCCCATGTAAAGCAAAAAACTGATTGTGCCTTGGGGCACTACCTTATTGACCTCCTCTCCCCAAAGGAACCGCATTAGCACCCGGGCCTTGAGGACAAAATATCCTTACCCTTATTGTGATTACGTGAGCAATCCATCATCTTATGGCCCACTTCTCCACAACTACAGCAAGCATTAGTAGCCCTCAAGCATGGACCACCATGACTCTTACCACATGTTGGACATATGGGTCTAGGGATCACACCACTATCCTCTTGGGGCCTTGGGTAGTCAACTGGAAAATCTCCCACTAGGAATATGAGAAGTCCTTTGACCTTGATGAAACTGGACACCATTGACACTTTGAAACTTACCATCAAAATGGGCCCTCTTAGCCTCATGACCCCTTCTCTTCCTCGATTTCTGCCTCTCTAATTGTTTGGCATAAGTCATCAAATGGGATAAATTCATGTCATTAATCAACATAGCGGTATGGCATTCTACACTTACCAAATCGGAAACACCCATCACAAACTTATTCATTCTAGAGCTTGGGTCCGCAACCAAGTGTGGACCATATTTTGAGAGTTGGTTGAACTTGAGGGCATACTCCCTCACATTCATAGATCCTTGTTTCAAGTTCATAAACTCCACCAATTTGGCTTCCCAAAGCTTAAGAGGGAAGAAACGATTGAGGAAAGCCACCTTAAACCCCTTCCATAGAACTACATTGTTGTTCTTCTTCTCCTTCTTCCATTGAGTGTACCAAATTTGAGCCAGCCCCTTTAGTTGGTAAGCTGCCAACTCCACCTTTTCTTCCGATCTCACACCTATTATGGACAATACCTTGTATACCTTATTAATAAAATCTTGAGGGTCTTCATCCACCTTAGACCCATTGATCTCAAGTGGGTTCATCCTCATAAAGTCTCTCACTCGAGATGCCAGAGTAGGAGCATGAGGGGCTTGGGCCCCTTGGTTGTCTTGGTTAGGTACCACTTGAGTTAGTAAGGTGAGAGCATCTCAGAGCTCACCATGAGTTGGTTGTTCCTCGGGTGTGCAAGCTCTTCTTCCTTTTGTATTAGGCATGATCTAGCATAGCAAAGAACGATAGCTAGGGGGAGGGGAAACCTTACCTTAACTTCTGTAGCACGACATAGAGCAAGAAGAAGGGAAACATTTTCTAAAATGTCTTATAGCCTCCTACTCATAGTTGTGGTGCATAACACAACCATGAACAAGACTCTAATCAACATGGTGTGTTGGATACCGAGGATAATTAATAACCTAGTGCTCTTATACCAAGTTTGTCACGACCAAAGCCTAGGGCCTAGATGTAACACGACACATAGGGAACCCGAAGGGACCCCAAGTAAGCTTCTTAACATATTATTATACATCCTTGGTCGTGGAAGCAATAAAATAACAATAAAAGATAGAAAATAGGGATAACCAAGGCTAAGGGATATCTTTCATAGCATAAAACTTCATTGAGTAAAAAGAGTCAAGGCTCATAGCATCAATACAGATTTTGTCCAATAATACCTCTAAACATAGAACTTAACAAGGGCTAAGACAAGCAACAAGGCTCACCCTCATAGTCAAGTACACAATAAAAAGGAAAGAGAGTCTTTGTACAGAGCATAAATCAAAGTCAATGTCCCCGAAGTTGAGGACTCATCACTTGCTTTGTGGAGAAATCGCACTAGCCACATAGAGGAGGAGGATGATCAAGTGGAGCTCCGGTTCCTACATAGTGATATCATGTAGGCAAAAGTATATGTTAGTACCTCTGGATGTACTAAGTATGTAGGATGCAATACAACAATAGATAAGCATCATAGTCAAAATGCATAATTAGGCAATAGATGAACATATAACAATATCGCATGCATGAATGATACTTGAACTAAACATACTTATATATAGGACATATTACATGTGTAGGAAGAGACCATCAAGAGTAACCAACGCCTACCACCTCATTGGCGAGTCAATTGAGGTACAAACCCCTCAACATAGTTGCACAGGCCTACTACCTCCCAAGAGAGGCAATTGAGGTACAAATCCCCCAACATGGTTGCACGGGCGTACTACCTCCCGAGTGACGCAATTGAGGTACATACCCCCCAATATCATTGTTCGGGCCTACTACCCCCTGAACGAGGCAATTGATCAACTTCTAACACTGTCGATACTATTCATGAAATCAAAACATTTATACCATCCTTTCATCATCATGAAGTCATACAAGTCATAGATCATGCAATAGAACATCAATGGCTCAAGAACCATAAATCGGATATTTTATCAAACACTTAGCAGGTGTGTAGTGCTAATGTAAAAGCATGCAATTCAAGAGTGGAATCATACTAGAAAATTCAGTGTAAAATCATCAATAGATACTTGGTAACACCCTCAAGCAATATACATCAAAACCCTTTCATCAAGTCTTACAATAGATCAGCTCAAAACATGCTAAAACAATCACAATTTCATGAAACCCCAATATAGTGTGTTGTGAAATTCATAATAAGTAAGACCCATGAGCAAATCAACTTTAAATCATGCAATTTAGGTAAACCGGAAGCTTGGACACCATGGGTGAAAGGACCCATTGGTTGAAACTCACATATCTTAGCTTTGGAGAATTCCTTGATGAAGATTTTAATGATGACTTGAAACTTGAGTGAAATTCTTAAGATTCGGAAAAGATTTGGACACTTGTAGTTTGAGGTGAAATGTTATCTAAGTGTTTAAGTAAGTATTGGGGAACATCTTGAATGATATGAAGGTGAAATATGGCTAATTATAGGTATTTTCACGCATGGGAATACTTAGGTTGAAGACATGAAAGTCATGGACTGAGATAGAAAATTGGCAGCCAAAATACACTATAGCGCGCCATTGGTGCATCGCGCCAGGGGCGCAGATAGCTCGCTGGAAAATGCATTTTGTGATTTCTAAATTTTGATATGATTGCTCTAAAATCGCGGCTAGACCGTCTTCCCACTCAATTTGACCCCCTGATCAAGAATATGAAATCAAATTTTTGATATCACGCACGAATTTTGAGATATATGGAAATTACTATTCGGGACACTTTCGAGGCACACTTTTGGGCACTTTTTGGGGTCATTCAAGTCGCACACTTACACTATTTCGCGTTTTCGCATCGAAAAATTATCTTTTGATCCGGTTGCTCTAAAAATCAAACCAGACCATTTTCCCTCTCAATATTTAATGTTGATCGCATATTCGACCTCGGATTTACCATCGGAGCATGGAAATATGCCTTATACACACATCTCTCTTCTAGAGGTATTTTGGTAATTTTTACTAGGTGTTACAATATCTGCCCCTTGGGATCATTCATCCTCGAATGACAACAATGTTATGAATTAACTCAAAGGATAAATGTTACTCTAGAACTCAAGCATACAAGGGTACCCAATCAAGATCAAGAGAGAAAATTTACCTTCAAGATCCTCATTGGAGGACACAAACAAGTGAGGATACTTTGTTTTCATATCTTCCTTGGCTTCCCATGTAACTTCCTCAGTAAGTTTATTTCTCCATAACACTTTAATCGAAGCAATTCCTTTGGCTCTCAATTGACGAACTTGGCGGTCAATAATTTGAACTGGAATCTCCTCGTAAGACAAGCTATCTTTATTCCCAACACTCTCAGTAGGAACAACTAGGGAGGGATCTCACAAGCATTTCTTAAGCATGGAAATATAGAATACCGGATGTATAGTACCCAACTCTGCTTGTATAGAATAGTTTAGCAAATGCTAGACAACTTCAGCAATTGCTAAGAGAAACCTAGCAATTATCTAACTTGCTGAGATTTTACAACAATTGTTAGAATATGTTCAACAATGAGCTAACTTGCTACAACAAATTCAATCAAATATTTACTGTCAACTTATTTCTAGTGTTAAATTGTACTTAAAATCACTATGTTCATCAATAACTATGATCAAATGAACTAATTAATGAAGAAATCAATTAAAATAACTATGATCAATAACTGTTATTCTGCTACTTGTGTAATTACTATCTCAATGTGTAAGATCATTACTGATTCTAGCGTTTAATCTTAGATTGGACAAACATCACCTCATATTGTTAGAACCCGTAAGTCCTTAATTGGTTCAATTTGGTAATGTTTGGGACCAAATGTAAATTTTCTTCTAAGTGTA